>OV651818.1:59659054-59947934 GCA_927349885.1 Psylliodes chrysocephalus
TACAGTTCACATCGAATTTCGTTTGCCCTATGCGAATCGGACTAATAATAGCATAGATATAAACGAACGTATTTTTTGCTTTGTCGCTGCCAATTAGCTATCATATATTGCATTAGTATGTCGTTTCGCCCACTATCCCGCGTTTCCCATTCGAATTGAATGAATAATAACTGAGATTTTCGGGATTATGATGGGCAAGTAATGTTATTTTTTAACAGACACGTTATTTGTGAACAGATTGTTATTTCTGTGTGTTTATAAAATAACAGACCTGTTAAAAATAACACAGGTTGTCAATCATAACCCCCATAAGCTTAGGTCCTTTTGGCTTTGTCATTTTTCTCTTCAACGTTAATCTACGTCACGTTCCCTTCATAAAACTGTTTATTCTATGCAAATCTGGCTCCTTATAGAACTTATTTCAATTGGCATCGTTTTTTGTTTCTGAGTTAGGATTTTTCCCCTTAACCACCCCATTTTTATTCAGATAAGTTTTCAGAATCAATAGGCTTCATCCTCTTACAGAGATTGATTTTTACTAAAAATTTCATGTTGATGTCGCTTTTCGTTTTTTTGATTTCTGATTTTTTTTAAATCTCAACCTCTCTTTACGGCCTATTTTTGTTCAGATTTTTTCAAAATAAATAGGCCTCGTCTCCTTATAGAGCTTGATTTTTTTCTGAATATTTCAAAATGATATCGCTTTTTGTTTGATTTATGATTTTTTTTTTAATTTCATCCCCCTTAACCCCTCCATTTTTATTCATAGGCTTCATCCCCTAATTGAGTTTGATTTTTCCCGGAAATTTCAAGTTGATATCATTTTTTGTTTTTGACTCGTGCGGACAAAACGTGACATCGGACGCATATTTTTAAAAGTTGTTTAAAATTAGATGAGAAGGTTCTGGTAAAAAAATTAAATTTGGATAAATATTATATTTTGGTTTTTTGAAATACAGACCACTATGTGAAAAGTATAATAATAGGGTTCCAATATGATTTTTTTTTATTGGTACCCTATTTTACTTATTTAAAGTACGCCTCAGCGTGTTTAAAACGAACTTTAAAAAACGCGCGTTTTAAAGTTACCATGGCAACATCAACAACCCGAGAAACGTGATGTCTAAATGCCAATTTTTTAAATATTGATCTGACAGGAGTGCCTTGTAATGTCAAATAAAATATTTCTGAGAAATTTTTCAAAAAATTTATTCAAATATTTTTTCACATTCTTAATTGTTTAAATGAATGTGGAAAGTACAGTTAGTATTGTTTAAAATATTAAAACTTCGGTTTTTTAAATCAGAGGAAATACTGTTGAAATTAAGATTGCTAACATTCTTGGAAGTCAATGAAGTTGTACTTCCATTAATAGCACTTCCAATAATATTTGAAACATTCTTCTTATTGCTAATGCTCTCTTCAACGTAACCAGTCGCCACAGCTGCCGATTTCCATCCTACTTGTCGTTGGATTTGATCTATTGTCATGCCATTATTCGCCATAATGGTAGCGGACGTACGTACTGTTCCGACATTTTCTGGAAATAAGCGAGAACAACTCGTTCATCTATATATGTAACCATTTGCTCTTCCATCCACGTGTTGAATTTATCGTATTATTTTTTATAAACCGCTTCGGATTTTTGTGGTATTAAGCGCGATTCTGCTTTATTATTTAAATACTCAATATTTTGAACTCATTTTAAACAATAACAACTGTTGCGACAATTAGTCTTACGTGACAGATTGAAAATAAATTTTTGTTTGTCTCATTTTCATGACAGCGAGGTATACAGATGTTACATCACAAATTCAACCATTTTCAGTTATTAGTTCTTATTTCCATTTTTTTGTAGAAATAATACGAATAATTAGGATTTCAAAGTATACCAATAAAAAAATAGCGTAAATTATTCGTGGATAACTGGTCTTTAAAACACGCGCGATTTTTCGAGGACGACGGCGCAGCCTTTATATCCACTTATACTTTAATATACTATTCCAACATAGTTTTTAAATTAGATTCCAATATGGTTTTTGAATCGGGTTCTAATAGGTAAGTTGAAGGTGATAAAATCAAACCTAAAACTGTCCTAGTAATAAAAGTGGGCATTTCTTCTGGACCAGAAGAGGATTCATTTTTAATTGTGTTCTAAAAAGGGAACTTTTTAATTCGTTTTTTAAGCTGGTGTTTTAATTTTATTAACAAGTGTCTATGGCACAGTTAAGAAATATTCATTAAACAAATTAGAAATATCTTTAGTATCGTTTAATACGTTCTAATAAAGCCTTATGTTGTGTTTATGTTAAAACATAGGTCTCGTTTAAAGTCAGAAAATTATGTTTTAAAGAAAATAAGTTCTCCAATTTGATGCTCGAAGCTTTAGCTTCATCTATAACTCATTTTACAATAATTTCCTTAATTAAATTGGAGGTTTCTTAATGCCTACCGCCAAGATAGCAGTATCATCTGCAAATGATGCTATTGTATATAGTAGGTACAAAATGGGACCCGACCCAAGAAGCTCTCCTGCTTGATTTCTGTGTTCATTCAGAGTATACTTTGTCTTGGTTTACTCTGAAATGTATGGCTGTGGAAGTAGCACATCAGTTTATGTTTTAAGTCAACAAGGAAGATGACTGAGCAGACGTCTTTGTTTTCTAACGCGTTTTCAATTACGTATGAGATTATATGGACCTAATCTATAGTTGAATTGTCTTTTCTAAAGCCCAACTGATAACTTGGAATTAGTTTCCTTTTTTGTTATTAGTTTTAGTTTTTCGAGAAGTAGTTTTTCAAATAGCTTCGATAAGATAGATAATAGAGAAATTGGCCTATTTAGCGAAACTTTGGTGGGAGGTTCTCCTATTTTGGGGATTCAACTACTTTCCACAACCTAGTGACATGCCTTAAGAGGTTGTTTTAAAACTTCTCCTGTAATTAAATCAAAGCTTTCTTAGGATTTGTTTTTATATCCTTTGCAATTTCCTTTGAAGAAGTTGGTCTAATGATTGAGTCATCTTTGTCTGAAAGATCCCATTCGGTAATTCATCTTCTATATTTGGTTGGAAGGTATTTTTAAGGTGCTCTGCGATCCTGTTTATTTTTTTTATATAATTTATAGTCCAGCTACCATCTGGATTTCTGAATGGAGCGTTCTGCATGGTCAATTCACCAAGGTACTCAATAATAGTTTAATTTTATTTATCTCTCTGTTTAACTGCTGGGTAAGATTCTTAAGGTTGATTTTATCTGACGAAAAAATGATATGATGCCATTTCCTCCTTATAATTTTCTTTTCCCAAATATTATGACCCTCATTTCTTTAGGATATTTATTTTCTGTTGTTCGTTGATTAGTAGGTGGGATATTACCTTATGCTGTTTGCTATATGTTAGAAACAATTAGTTTTACTTCTTCATAACGGAACTGAAAGATTGATTTTCTTTTCAAGGGCTAGTCTAAAGCTTCTGTTTGCTAATATTTTGGATAGTCACTTATAATAAAAAAAGTATTTGTAAAATGTCCCTTTATCGCTTAGCTTGAATCGGGAAATATTTAACACAATCCATTTGTTCTACAATCTATACCTATACATCGGATTTTCTTTACCTCTTTCAAAGGCTTTGTAACGCCAATGCATTGCTAGCTGAATAACCATTTTATCAATGGACATTTTTTTTAATTTTAACACAGGATTGGTTAAGTAAAGCCATTCAAGCATGCATTATATGTTTTTAGTGTGAGAAAAGAGACATTTTGATAAACGCCGTTAACTGTAAGCAACCAAAGTGTACGGTACTCGAAGAAAGTGTCCACCCCTTCCAAATTGGTTCGTTAATAATTATTATGGTAGGTACTTTTAATATCTTCCTATGCATTTATTTGCATATTCTCGCTAATATGTTAAACGCACATCGGCATCCATTATAGAATTATTTCAGTTACGTATTTAAATTCTCTTTAATGAGTTTGTGTAATGAAAAAATAAGTTTTAATCGCTCTTGTCACTCTTGGAGGTATTGCAATAGAACTATGTGAAATCGATGTTGATATCTCATTTAAATATCTATATTTTCTACACCTGTTTGAATTTTGGAGACGCACCAATACTGGCTAATTTGGTAGATAGTACCAAAGCCATAAAACTAAATAATTAAATCAACATGACTGTACAAAATTATACAAACAAAAAATATTATTTTTAGACAATTAAATCATGAAACGGTCATGAAACATTGTACAAGACATTTCAGACGCAAACACTAAAACAAAAACTATTGTTCCTCTAAAGGACGATAATAAAGAACTATCCATGAATAAACTTAACTTTTCTAGTGAATACAATAAAAAATTTATAAATATGGGTCATAACCTTGCAGAGGCAATTTTTTTTTTTTTAATGTATTCCCATCTTTATCGAACTCTACAGTTTTAACACATACCAAAAAAAAAATAAATATCACGAATTAAAGGATAAAAGATAATAAATTCGTCGGAACTAATGAAATCAAAGCAGAACTTATATCAGTTGCAAATTGTATAGTAGAACCACTAAAACATAAATAAATGTTTAGATTCTGAAATTTGGCAGGAAAAATTTATAGTCTAGAATAAGAAGTATATTTTTCTTTAATAAAAGTAGGGTGACCATGTATTTGTTTTGACCCTATTCTGGATGCAAAGACCTTTTTCTGTTACTCAACTGAAAAACATACACAGTTCATGTAGAAACTACAAAAGGACTTTTTTGTTGCTCCTCAACTCAAAAACAAACGCAAGTCATACAGAAACTATTAAAGGACCTTTTTTAACTTTCCAAGTCTTACCTATGATCACTGGTTACCGTAAATAAAAGGCTCACGGATTCTCGAGACTCCTCACGAGATGCTGTACATATAGTCGCCCTAAGTAAAAAGCTCATGCATTGTAAAAATTAACTTACACAAAAGAAAAAAATCATGCATCATTAGAAAAAGTTAAGCCTTATCTATGTGTTTTATTGATAGAAGCAAAACGTTTGACATTGCTGATCATTGATTGTCTACTATTATAGTTTATTTGAAATATTAATACTTTCTTATCTGAATTTAAACTAGATTTTAGTATGACCATCCCGAAAAACCTCGAATACAATAACATCATAAAATTTAATGAGCAAACCCTAAGTGATTAACCAATAATTCTATACCTCAGTGACAGGGAACACGAAAAATAGTAAAATATCAATATTTATTTATTTAATACACTGTTCAACAGGAAATCTAATTAAAGAACAGGATTACAAGAAAAAAAATATTCACAATCTGAACAATAAAATTCAAAAGTAAGTAGGTTATAATAAGATCAAGAGTTACAAGCTAATATAAGAAAAAATGATTCTTAATTTTACTTACAGTACAATTAAAGATGTATAAATTACTACACATTTCTTTAGAACATTCACACATTACCTAAATGGGAGAGCTTTTTAAAACATTTCTTCTAGGCACTGGAAGGTAAAAAGTGCATGCAGACCTTGCCGAAAATCCAGGAACATGAAAGTTAATCCTTTCTAATATGGCGGAATCATCAATTTTATCAGTGAGTAACTTAAATAGAAACAGCACAGAGTTACAAGAACGACGAGCTGATAAGCTATTAACTGTGTGTCTTTGCAAAAGAGAATTATGAGGCATTCCGATCGCAGAGTAGACACCATCAATTTTGAAACTTAACAGTTTTAAAAATCGTCTTTGGACTTGTTCTAAATTGTTAATATGAAGTTGATAAAATGGATTCCAAACTATAGATGCATACTCAAGTTTTGACCTTACGAATGCATAGTAGAGGTTGGTGAATCTAGACGGATTGGTTAAGTCTCGACTAGCCCGTACAACAAATCCGTAAAGACGAGAAGCAGCGGATATAATAGTATTTATATGCGGACCAAAAGATAATTCTATATCGAACGTAACACCTAAATCTTTAATAGTAGTTGGTGTTTGGAGGATTGTGTTGTTAATGATGTAATCAAATATTATAGGATTAGCGTTAAGACCATATGACATGATAAAACATTTTGCGGCATTAAGCGATAAATTGTTTCTCAGACACCAGTATTCAACTCTATCAATATTAGCTTGATATGAAGGCGTTCGCAGTCGGATCTGTGAGCAATGGTCAAACACAATTTAGATCGTCGGCATATAACATACAATTAACATCGATGCCTCGGTAGGATTCCCCACTCGACCATTCACTGTTGGGTTCTAATTAACAGTGCTGTTCCTAAAGTGGCGCTGGAAAACAGTGACAAAGCCTGCATAGAACATGAGGCTAATGGCCTTAGTAGTCAATGCCTATGACACCAAATTAAAAAAAACATCAATTATATCAGTGATATCGTTAATAAATAATATGAATAATAAAGGGCTCAGGTTCGAACCCTGTGTAAATAGTTTTAGGAGGGAATCATGAAATCCGAATAATTTTAATTTAGTGATCAAGGTTCCGTGATCCAATGTGTCAAACGCCTTAGTAAAATCTGTGTATATGACGTGGGTTTGCTTTTTACCGTCAATATTCTCGGCAATGATTTGTGTTACGTTAACAAGATTAATTAGCGTTGAACGTTGCTATACAAAACCATGTTGATGCGATGAAATTTTACCTCTGACGTGCAAATTAATATCGCGATACAATAAAACCTCGAACACCTTCGAAAAGTTACAAATTACAGATATTGGTCTATAATTGGTTACATCATTCCTATCTCCCTTTTTGAATATAGGACACACTTTCGATGTCTTCCACATATCTGGAACGGTAGATGTTTCAAGACATATATTTAAAAACGATAATAAAATATCAAAACTCAAATGTAATAGTAGCAAAATGAAATAAAATGAATTTAGCTCAAAGCCGAATATCACATAAATTACAACGACCGTTTCCCCTTCAGAAAAACAACTACTCCTTTGGCTAATACCACAACAGGCATTGAATTACATCCGAAGGAAAAACAGCAGAGATAGAAATTAATTTTCAACACTCTTACTTCGATTTTGCTCACGAAGGAGAACATCATTCTTGGACCGGTTTCGTCCTTATTAGGACTCCTCAGCAAGAAATAGATAGGTTCTCAATTCCAGTCTCTAATGGAATTAACAAATGCTACACATTTCACCAGTATACCATAAAGTTGGTTACGGAGAGAATAAAATTCAAGTAGTGAAAATGGTGTCGCCATCTGTTCTTAGTAAGCAAAATCAAAGTGCGCTATGGTACCCAGTTTGTTGTAATTTATGTGATATTCGGCTTTGAGCTAAATTCATTTTATTTCATTTTGCTACTATTACATTTGAGTTTTGATATTTTATTATCGTTTACAAATTGCCCGCCTGGTCTTTTTGGTTCTACCTAGTTTTCAAACTGGGTACCATAGCGCACTTTGATTTTGCTTACTAAGAACAGATGGCAACACCATTTTCACTACTTGAATTTTATTCTCTCCGTAACCAACTTTATGGTATACTGGTGAAATGTGTAGCATTTGTTAATTCCATTAGAGACTGGAATTGAGAACCAATCTATTTCTTGCTGAGGAGTCCTAATAAGGACGAAACCGGTCCAAGAATGATGTTCTCCTTGGTGAGCAAAATCGAAGTAGAGAGTGTTGAAAATTAATTTCTATCTCTGCTGTTTTTCCTTCGGATGTAATTCAATGCCTGTTGTGGTATTAGCCAAAGGAGTAGTTGTTTTTCTGAAGGGGAAACGGTCGTTGTAATTTATGTGATATTCGGCTTTGAGCTAAATTCATTTTATTTCACATATATTTAACAACACCATTAGAGGTTAAGCAAGGGTATGTGCACAGTCTTTAATTAGAACAGCCGGAATATCATCGGGACCTCTAGTTTCCTTTGCTTTTACTTTCTTTAAAGCATGCAGTACGTCTTTTTCACTGAAACTATTAATAGAAAGACAATTGCATTTTTGTGTATCATCAACTGTAAAATATGGATCTGACGACTGAATGAACGATTGTTGATAGTGTTAGGTAAAACCATTTACAATAGAATTAGGATTATCTAAAATAATATTATTATAATTCATATTATTAGGTACGGAATTAAAACCCTTCGTCCTGTTCACAAAAGCCCAGAAACTAGAAGGATTCGTGGTAATATTTGATTCTGCAGACCTAACAAATTCTTTATAAGACTACATCTACTTTGATTTGAGCCCTTAACCTAACAAACTCTATGTACGCATATGGATCATTATTTCTCTAATAAAGACGATGGTACTTTGCTTTTTTACGAATGAGACTAATAATATTAAAATTAAACCAAGGTGGGTAAATTTTAGAAGACTTTACAGTGGTTTTTGGAACACACCTATCGAGCACATTGTAAATTTTTCCTTAAAAGTACGTACATTCATCATTAGCATTTTGAAATGCTTTTAAAAACGTCCATTAGAAATCATTTGGTATAACTTTGTATAATTAGCTTTACAAAAATTATAGTTATTTACTATAAAAGTAGCTAGACGATTTTTATTGTAAGTAGTATTGCATTTGCAACAGATCTCCAGAGCAGGGTGGTGTTCGTCCTCACGAACCAGAGGATCCAGGGATCTTTCAATTATGCACTGATTTGTGGAAAATACCAGATCTAAGAGTTTATTATTAGAATTATGGATACTATTAAACTGGAATAGATATTAAGTACTCACATCTATTTTTATAAAATAGTATACTAGATAATGGGTAATAATAAATATATACACAAACAACCAAAAAAATATTTTCTCATAAAACACTTATATTTTGTTTTTAAAATACAGGGTGATTGCATATAAATTTGTTTGTGAGTATATGATACTAGCGTCATATAAACTTATTACAATTAATATAAATATAGAGTTACATACCTATATAAATAAGTCGTTTTCTCCCATCATCATCAGTTTTCTCACTTCCCACATAAATCATTCTATTGTTTCCTCTATTAATAGGTATATCAAATTTCCAGAATTTCTCTTCCTCTGCTATGACATGTCTTATAGCGTTTTGCCAATTGTCAGGTGACATTTTTGATATGGAGTCACATAATAAATGACGAACATCTTGAAGTTTAAATGTTGTATTGGTTCTCGCGACATATCCCTTCATTTGAGCCCAGAGTAGTTCAATGGGGTTAAGTTCACAGTGATAAGGTGGTATCCATGTTCTTTTACTATTTCATCTACACTATACTTCTTAAATTTTGGTGAATGTTGTTTACATAACTGCAGTAGTTCTTTTTTGAGTAATCCCTCTTCTGCCACTATTTCTTTGGTTATTAGTCAATCGGGGAGTTCTTGATTTTCCATTTAGTGTAAGATAACGTTTCCTTTAATCTTCAATGGTAACTGGCATTGTCCATAACTATTACAGAATTGGACGGTAATAAATCTATCATTTGACTGAAATATTCCTCAAAAACATCAGCAGTCATTTCTTCGTGATAGTTTTTCATAGAATTTAAAACAAATTCGAACAAGCCTCTATCAACAAATCCTTTATCTCCTCCAATATGAGTGTTAATTAAATGGCGACCTTTAGAATTTGGAAATGTTAATCCTGTAGACAAATCTTCTATAAATGTCTGACGAAAATTTGTAACCTGTTTATCTTGCCAAACTTTTTTACAAAATGTCCTTCATTTATCCAAGTTTCATCCAAATAAAAAATATTTTTATCTTCTCTTCTTAATTTTATAGTTTCCCTTAAATATTGCCTCCTCCAACAAATAATTTCATCTTTCTCTATGAGTGCATATTTTCTATCGTTCTTCTCCCAAACAAAGTCTAATTCATGTAAAGTTTTCCACAATTTGTCTCTTTTAACGTTTGGCAAAGTTTCGTCTTCATTAATGTCTACTAAAAATTTATCCAAGGTAAATAAAACGATTGCACTTTTCTTCGGATCAGTTGTTTCATAGTACCGTCTATCATGGACGCCGCCAGAACTTTTTCCAGGGGGGGTGGGGGGGCAAGAATGCAAAATTGTGAATTCTTTAAAACAAATTACAGAAATGTAGATATTTATAGACGCTATCCGCTATCGTGTAATATGATACGGAATATAATGAGCTTAAGTGTGATTGTCAAATGCTGCCGAATTTACCATTTTAAGGGATTAGATAGATATACCGAAGCTCCAGAGCGAAAACCCGATAAGTAATAAAATTTAATTATGAAGATATTGCCGTTTAAGTATTTTTTTTTTAAATATAGACCATGAAGTCTAAAATATCTAAATAAATGTTGGTATAAAATAGGGTCACCACCAATTGGGTCGAATAATGTTATTACAAATAAATGCTTTTGATGGTTTGCCTGCGTAAGTTTACAGTACATATTACTTATAACGATTAAACGGATTGCTTTATTTTTTTTAATTGACGTTTGCTATAGATGTACTGAAATAAAGACAATATCAAATTTTCGCTCTATTCATTAATAGAGTTTCAAAAAAAATAGATCTTTACTTATATATCGATTTTTCGGAATCCCAGTTAACAATACTTAGATACGAAATTTCACAAAACGGAGTATATTAACAGAAAGGGCCCTAAAAACTGTTTAAACTATATAAAAGTCATTTTTCTATTTGTGCCGACTTATTTAGTATTAGCTGTGAATACTCGGTACAATATGTTATTATCAGTTAAGCTTATGCTCCAATAATTGTTTGGTAGAAGTTGCTATTGTATTTTTTTTTAAATTTAGAAATTTCCAGGGAGGGTGAGAAATGCTCCCTTTGCCCCTTTGCTCTTTTGCCCCTTTGTCCGTTTGCCCCTTTGCCCCTTTGTCCCTTTGCCCCTTTGTCCCTTTTGTCCCTTTGTCCCTTTGTCCCTTTGTCCCTTTGTCCCTTTGTCCCTTTGTCCCTTTGTCCCTTTGTCCCTTTGTCCCTTTGTCCCTTTGTCCCTTTGTCCCTTTGTCCCTTTGTCCCTTTGTCCCTTTGTCCCTTTGTCCCTTTGTCCCTTTGTCCCTTTGTCCCTTTGTCCCTTTGTCCTTTTGCCCCTTTGTCCCTTTGCCCCTTTGTCCCTTTGCCCCTTTGCCCATTTGCCCCTTTGCCCCTTTGCCCCTTTTGCCCCTTTGCCCCCTGCCGGCGCCCATGCCGTTTATTTGAATGGGTGTTCTACCAGTTGACGTTTCAGGTGCTACTGTAATACTTCCATCCTTTTGTTTTTTCATAAGTCTATAAATGGTTGCTTCTCCAACTCCGGTCATATTTGAACATTGAGAAACTGCACACTGAATAGTACTATTGAAATGTTCGTGTACAAGAGCGCCATGAACATTTAATACTAGAGTTTTCATATGCACGGTTAAATTGCACTTTAATTTCACAAGAGTACAATTATTAAACGTTTGTGCCATTTTTATTCTCAAGTCAATATCGCTTTTTATCACCTATTATTACAAAACTAACAATTCTGGGTGTTACAATCACAGGACTATACAAACAAAAATGTAAATCTTAACTAAAATAACACTTTCTGCCAATTAGAAATTTTAATATTTTCTAAGAAAGTTGAGAGCTACTTAAATTAATTTTGAATTGTAAATATTTTTTTACCTGTAGAGATTAAATACGTACCTTATTTTGGTCCAATAAAATAACTAGAAAATTTAGGACAAGAATTGAAATAAATTGGTATTTTTAAAAATTTTAGGAAGAAAACCAAATATTTTATTTTGAAACAAATAATGCTAAACATTTTATTTTAGAAATTCTCCGTCACTGATTTATGATGTTATATTGGGGTTTATCTCCTGGGTCATAAAAATGTTGCCATCATTCATTTTCAAATAAACTATAAGCACTTTATAAAAAAGGAAAGAGGAAATTGTTTGAAAAGCTTTGAACCCCTCCCTGGTTACGCCACTGTTAACACATTTCCACGCCATTTGGATAGATAATATACAGTTTTATTTCAAGCATAAATGTCGCCAGTAATTTGAAGCATCTCTAGACAACAACGATTACCAATTCTAAATCGGTAGTCTCACTATAATAATTTTCGTTTTTGATATAAAATTAATATCATGAAATCTAGGATTTAGCTATAAGTTGTGTGACACAAATCCTCCGATTGATATGTCGTAATCTAGTACAGTGGTGTAGTTGAATGTTGGAAAAGCGTAGTTCTTCCTACGAGTCAAACCCTTGTATACCTATAGTACAGATAGATCATAATATTGAAAATTTTCATTTTTCTTGAGTTATGGAAATTATCTCGTGTTCCACTATAGAAAAGAAACCAAAGATGATTTTGACAACTATAGACTCGTTAGCATACTTTCTAATTTCCCCAAAATATTTGAATTCATTATACCTACATATTATACTATTTAGACATGTTTCGGCTTCATTATCACAAAATCATGGATTTATAAAGGGTAGGTCAACTGTGTCGAATCTTGTGTGCAGCCATCTAATTTTTAACAGAGGCTTTAGATAGGATAAGTCA
Source organism: Psylliodes chrysocephalus (assembly GCA_927349885.1). NCBI lineage: Eukaryota > Metazoa > Arthropoda > Insecta > Coleoptera > Chrysomelidae > Psylliodes > Psylliodes chrysocephalus. The sequence goes on from OV651818.1 coordinate 59,671,567, forward strand.
GGTTGATTATTTCATCTATACCGCTTTCAAGAAGATTGACCATCAAATTTTTCTACAAAAATTAAAGTCTAAGGGACTATCTGATCTTCTTTCATCTATCGAATCTGACTTAGAAACTAGAGCTAGTCTCAGGTGTACCGCAAGATTCAGTCCTTGGGCCTCTACTCTTCATAGTTTTTATTGACGATATTATGGGAAAAGTGCAAACTTAATATACTCAATGTACGCTGATGAATTAAAATGTTTTGCTGGAAATTATTTTTTTAGAAATCTCATCGATAGATATAGTTTATGTAGATACAGGATGTCTCATTTAAATTGAATTAAATTTTATGAGAGCCAAAAGGCCAAAATGCCAAAAATATTAATTTTCTCTTAGTTTAAATTGAATTAATATACGAGTATTAGTTACTACCTCACTGATTTTAAATCTCAGTGTGAACGAAGCTATTTTGAAAGATCCCCATAAATTTTTAGATTATCTGTAATGGTTCTAACAATGAGTGTGGGTTCAATCTGCCATCGTAAACGTTGACTTTATGGTAAGATCTTACTGTTTTATTTTTATTCTGCAAATATATTGATGTTGAACATTTATTTGCCTATCGCAAGATGGTTGGAAAATAATAATAATAATTGGATTTTTAATCGACCTCAAAAAAAGGAAGACGTTCTCAATTTGTCTGAATATGTTTTTGTTAATGTATATTCAGCGATAATTCTTTACCGAGTTGTCCGGTTCCTATGATGCTTTTTTGTTAAAAAGAGGGTACCTCAGAGGTGGTTCCATATAAATTTGGTCAGGATCTAATAATTGGGTCCATGAGAAAATCATTAAACTCTTCATTTGTCATGTACGTTCAGCAATAATCCTTTGCTACCTTGTCCGATTTCTATGATTTTTTTTGTTATGAAGGTGGTACCTCAGAGGTGGTCCAATATAAATTTAGTCAAGATCTAATAATTGGGTCCATGAAAAAATCGTCAAATTCTTAATTTTTTATGTGTGTTTAGCGATAATTATTCATCACCTTGTCTGAATTCGATGATTCTTTTTTTGTTAGAAAGGGTGTACCTCAGAGGTGGTTCCATATAAATTTGGTCAGGATCTAATAATTGGGTCCATGAGAAAATCATTAAACTCTTCATTTTTCATGTACGTTCAGCAATAATCCTTTGCTACCATGTCCGATTTCTATGATTTTTTTTGTTATGAAGGTGGTACCTCAGAGGTGGTCCAATATAAATTTAGTCAAGATCTAATAATTGGGTCCATGAAAAAATCGTCAAATTCTTAATTTTTTATGTGTGTTTAGCGATAATTATTCATCACCTTGTCTGAATTCTATGATTCTTTTTTTGTTAGAAAGGGTGTACCTCAGCGGTGGTTCCATATACATTTGGTCGAGATCTGATGATGTGATCAGCGACTTCAATTTGTAATGGCATATGCACGATTTTGGAGTCGGTTTTTTTTTAATTACTTTTATAACTTGTAAACATTTTCAAATTCCTATAGAATTACTTGTGTAATCGTTTCATTTTTGATATTTTTAATACCAATTTAATAGAAATATCTTTATCAGGGAGTAATTGATAGGTTACTAGTATTGAAGTTTTATTTTAGAATCAAAAACCGAGACTATTCTTCGATTTCTAAGATCAGTAACCTGAACCACTGTGCAAATGTCAGTCAATTTACCTAACTTTAAAAAAATGTATACATGGATACTCTGTACAGGTAGATAATGTAAAAATTTGAAGTATTCTTATAACGAAAACATTCCCTAAAACTAGTTTTTAGCATCGCTATTTAAAACGACAATTTTAAAGAATTTTTATTTAAAAGAGGCTAGTAGGTAGGTGTAACGTATAATTCGCATATACATGGGTGCACTTCAGGTTTTTAAATTTAGAGGTCCATGAATTTAACACCGCCAAATCCGAATTTTTATAAAATATGTTGGCATTCGTTTGTCCACGATTGTCCAACAAAAATATTTGATGTCCACCCTTCAAGAAATTTCACATCAGCACCGCCATAAAAACATTTTGATAAATTCAAAGTAACATTCCAATGATTTGTCCATGTTTATCAAACCAAAAATTTCGTTTGTCCACCCCCAAAACAGAGATATTTAAAAAATAAAAAATAATGCAAATGGTCTCATTATCAATTATTCTCCAATCAGACTCTCCTCTGATCATCTTTTTTTTTTTTTGTTTGGTGAAGGACTGGGTAATATGTTTTCTGTCACTTCTTGCAGTTCCACACGCGTATATCTGATCTTGCAACAGATCAATTTGTTGGATTACACTGTTGAAGTAATTATCAAAATAGACTTGATGGTGCTTTCCTACCAAATCTCTTGTCAGATCTCTCACAACTCTTTTACCTAAGTCCTTTTCTGTCTTTAGATTATCAACTTTTCCAGTATATATTTGAAATTGTGAAATATATCCATTTTTGTTTGCTCGGACCCACATTTTATATCTTTGTTTTATGGGTTTTTTAGGCATGTATTAGCGTAAGCTATTTCTACCTTTGAATTTGATCATAGATTCATCTACGGACTGCTCTTCGCTTGGTAAGTAGCTATTTTCATAGGTGTTTGATAATGCTTCTAGCATCGGGCGTAATTTATAGAGTTTGTCATAATTTTGACTACCTTTTTTAGGTTGTAAGGAATTTTTGTTGATGTGAAGGTTTGAAAGAAGGCACGAGAATCGGTTGCGGCCCATACAGGATGAAACAAAAGTATCACGTAGCTCTATTCTTGAGGACCAGTAATCTTTGTAACTTGGCAATTTTTTTATTCGCATCATCATATTTATTCCTAGGAAGCACTTCAGTTTATTTACCGTTGTTGGTTTTTTATACTATTTTTTTTTCTGGGCAACATACAAGTTAGTCTCGAATTCAATTTTTTCTAACAGCTTCTGTGAAAATACATGTAAACAAAAATCTGCGGGAGTCTCCAAATCTGCTGGTACTGTTGGACCAGTGGTTTGTTGAAAAGGCAATTTCTTTGTTACTCTTCAATACTCTGACTCCACTTTATCTCTATTATTTCAATTTTCTGTTTCTTTTTTTTTTTTTCGGTTCTCTCTGTTCACTATGTTCTTGTTTCTCTTCTATACGATCTTCTTCTTCTATACGATCTTGCTCTTCTATACCATCTTCCTCTTCCAAGTCTTCCAAATCTCCATCTTCTTCCAACATCATTATCACAAAATTCAACATCAGATGCGTCAGAACCTTCTGAAGGAATATCATCTAGTAAATCGTAAGCTTAATCGCTATTTATTTTATTGATCTTCAATTATCGACTCATTTTGAATATCTGAAACAAAGTGTTTCTTTGGCCCTAGTAGCTCTAGTGGTTTTATACGAAACCACCAATCAAAATATAAAAAAATTATTAGAATTTCAAATAGAAATGAACATTTTATTGAAAAATCAGTAAATATGTATCAAAAACTAATAAATTGACATCTTACCTGATTTTTTAAAAAGATTTCAACACAAAAAAAATGAAAAGGCGTGTAAACAAAATCGCCAAAAACGCCACTCTATATGCTAACTAAAACCTAAAACATACTTCGGCTGCGCCATCGTGCTCGAAAAATCGCGCGTGTTTTAAAGACCGTTATATCCACTTATACTTTAATATACTATTTTATTAGTCTCTATCCTGGATTTAAATTCCGAACTTTTTGTTGTATAAGAACTCCGTACCTACCACATATATTTTTTTATTAAAATTTTCGACTTATTTGTAAATATGTATAGACGAATGTCTTGTGGAATGCTATTATTTATCGATTCTTCACAGGAATTACGCATTTTTAATTATATTTAATCTTAAACTAAAAAATATACTGACAATTAATTTGATAATATTGTGACTTCATAGCTTATTGATTAGGACTTTATAGCGTTTAGGAAAATTATAGCTTTTTTCACTAAAATGTCCACCTTTATTATATTCAACTGAATTATCACGTCTTTAAAATATAATGTAGCCAAGCCTATATCTGGGATTTTTGAAGAATTATTTATTACTCGGTGATGCGAAACTGCAAAACTCATATTTGTTAGGTAGACCCTTAACTATAGTCTATTTTTATGTATGATAGAGTAATAAAACAGCATTTCTAATGCAAAACTTTTACAGTGATTTTAAATATTTTTACAGAATAATCTAAATATTTCCTAAAATTGTAATAAATGTACCTGAGCTATTACAAGTTTTAGGTCTTTTATTGGTCCTTTATAAACATAAGTTGTACAGAATAAATAGAAAAAGGTTTGGACAGGCCAAAAGCCCTGTGTATTAAATATTACGTAGCCGTATCTTAAGATTATATTCAATAAGTATCTATTTGCCAATTTTGTTTTATTTTAATTCCAAGAATTTCTTACAGTAATCGAATTATAAGTAGATACATACCTTCCCAACAAATTTCACCGAAAATGCGATTATAGGTTTTCCGTTTAGTAAGGAGGTCCAAGTTGTGTATTCTTGACAGTTTACTAAATGCCGTTTAGTTGCAACTTGGAAGGTGCAGTGTGAATTCTAGTGTGATCATGGAAAATTTGGAAGGGCCGCGTAAACGACAAAAAAATCGGTCCTTTAACAGTTAATGAAAAAAACATTAATATTTAATTGTTTTAAATCATTTACAGACAAACATTTATGTAAAAGTGTTGATGACACAGTGGAATTAGTTAGTAGTACGCTTGGTGTTGGGAAATCTACGATTTACAGAGTTGTTAAAGAAGAGAAATGTGGCGAGTTTCAAACAGCACGTAAAGCTCCAGGAAAACCAAAATTTCAATTAGAAAATCTTTTGAAAGAAAGACTTCGAAGGAAAGTGCATGCGTTCTTCTTTAGAAAAGAATTTCCGACAGTAGACAAAGTTCTTGCCACGGTTCGAGATGATAAGGATTACCCTGAAATGAGTCGAAGCACACTATGGAAACTTTTAAAAGAAATAGGTTTTCTATGGAAAAAGCATTCCAGAAAGTCTATTTTAATAGAAAGAAGCGATATTGTAGTATGGAGAAGAAATTACCTAAGGACTATAAAAGAAATGAGAAACCAAAGAAGAAATATATTTTATTTAGATGAAACATGGATCAACGAGGGACACAAACCAAATAAATTTTGGCAAGATGAAACTGTTACAAGTCGAAGACAGGCTTTTTTAAATAATTTCTCTACTGGTTTAAATCCACCATCAGGAAAGGGGCGCAGACTAATAATAGTATACATCGGTAGTTCAAACGGTTTTGTTAAAGGTGGTTTATTGACTTTTGAATCTACTCGTACCGGTGACTACCATGAGGACATGAATGCTGATGTCTTTAAAGAGTGGTTCGAACAAATTATAGATCTTCTTCCTCAGAGCTGTATAATAGTAATGGATAATGGGGTCTATTTTGTAATAATTCCATTATATTTAACGGCCTTTAAAAATATTGGCGGCCTTTAAAATATTTTCGTATTCGTTAATTTACTTCTGTCATTACTTAAACAGATTTCTTTAAGATAGTTCTTTAATGTATTTTAATGATCCGTTTAAATAATGACAGAAGTAAAGAAGAAAATATTTTTAAAGGCCGTTAAATATAAAGGAATTGTTACAGAATGCAAGTTATCACTCGAGACTTATAGAAAAAATGCCCACAACCAAGTGGTTAAAAAAAGATTTACAGAATTGGCTAAATTCAAAGAATATTAAGTTCCATCCCGGTTCTGTGAGAAAAGAACTGTATCATTGGTGTTCCCTTCATAAAGAGAAATTCAAAAAATATGAAATTGATGAAATTTCAAAAAATCGTGGGATGACGGTGGTTAGATCACCACCATATCATTGCGAAGTAATCCCGATTGAACTGATATGGGCACAGATAAAGGGAGAAGTTTCAAGAAAAAATAATTCTTTTAAAATGAGTAATATTAAACAGTTGTTTTGGAGGCTGTAAATAATGTGAAGCCTGAAAACTGGGAAAAGGCAGTAAATCATACGATTAAAGAAGAAGAGAAAATGTGGAAGTTGGACAATATTACTGATGAAATGATCGAGCCACTCATTGTAAATATTGGTTGCGACAGTTCATCTTCTGATTTGGATTTGTAGTTAAGAAGTAGCTTTTATATTAAAATTATTATTTATGAACGTAACGTTGTTTAAAAGTCAAAGTTTAAACCCTTATACCTACATAACCCGTTTGACACAATGTTCTTAACATACCTTGTGGAAAAATAAAACATTTTAGAAAAAATTGCACTTTTTTACCTTCAGCTGTTTAGAAGTTATAAGCAGGTTAATTAGGTGAAAATATAAGTGTATACTCGAGGAATAACTTCAAAAAATATTTTAACTATCTACTAAAAGAAGTGCTACGCCAATGGATTACGAACGCTTTATTATTTTAATACTCTCTCATACATAAAAATAGACTATAGAGGCAGCACCTGACGGGTAGCTTTGTTGTTTTTTTTTAAGAGTGTTTATTAGACTTCTCACTTACTTTGCACGGCCTTAATGTAATTAAATTATCAGACCCTAATAATACCCTTGTAATATTAATAAACGCAACTTAAGTATTGCTCTTTAAAAAATTAACTGTACCTAATCATTTAAAAATACCCATCCAAATCATTTTCTCTCTTGTTCCACAACCTACTATTTTTTCATCTCAATAAGTGTAGCAAACTGATGTTTCATAAATATTTATTTTCGTAGTTATTTTAAGGTTAAAGAATTTTCTGATGTAGGTATCTTATAACGATGTATCTATTTTAATTAAAGCAATTAATCGGACAGTAATCTAAATCATTTTGAGGTGGTCTTGTCAATTTAAAGACTATTATGGATTACCTACTCGACTGCTACACATGTTGGTAATTTAGTTCGACACTCCTACTTATTAACGATTGCTGTATACTGATGCTAGCCGAAAAAATACAATCCATAACGAGTAACCTGTCATTTTAAAACAGTTTTATTTCAAATTGGTCTTCAATTATCTTTGTAATTTTTGTTTCTTATAATTTTTGGTGTTTAACAATTTAATAATAATAGATTATTATAAGGTACTTCTCTAATATGTCCTTTCCATAGGAAAATTCTCAATTATAAACATAAATATCCTATCGGTAAAATTTTCACACGGCTCTAAAGAAGTATTACCTCAGCGATATTTATTCTTAAAATTAGTACATCGAACAACTTAATTCCGAACAATTTCGGACCCATAAATTATCAAACCTACACTGACTATTACATCTATCAATAAAATAATTGATTCCTAAGTAACTACTGGACGCTAAACGGTTTAACAGCTTCCGATTAGTAACTTCCAATACCATTGTTAGTTTTAGAATTAGACGCTTCTTAATGGCATGGGAAAACCTTAAAAAATAATTTTTTTACAAGATTTTAACACCTTCATTCGTTACGCAAAATCGTTCAGGATGTACTTCTATTCTTTTTATTATATATAATTAAAATTACGTAACGATTTCTTTTTAATAGGTCATCTGGTTTACTTCTAACTCTAAAATAAATAATTCAGTTCTTGAAGCGGACCTCCAAAACTATTCAGTGTTTTGTCTCTCTATTTAGATTTTTACCACAAATTTATTATTTGAATCAGCTTTTACAAATCCTTGATAAATTTTTTACAATATATTTGCGGAAAATTATTCGACTCTGATTTCCCAAAACTAAAAAAATATCCTCCAATTGATTACAAAAACGTTGAATGTATTAGGAGTTTCAAGTATCTGTCAAAATTGCTCAAAGCGGGTCGTTTTGTGAGCGGCCATATTGCCTCGAAAGTGCTCATTAATCAGAATCGGTTTGGCAAAAAAGTGTTTTAAATCCAATATTTAGCCTGTGAATGTGGTAAAAAAATAATTACCCACATTTTTACTTCAAGGCATAATCTATATAACTATCTATCCAATTGACACTGTCATCCTTTCTTCTGATGATTTTTGTTTGTAAAAATTGTGTTTGCAAAAAGTAACACTTCAGTTCATTATTGGCATGCTAAAATTTCAAATTATTTCCGGGTATAAACAAAATGTGGTCCGAATTCTGCTCGGAGGACGTAACCTAACCCAAAATTTTTAAAATAATGCATTCACCTATTATTACATCTTTATAATTAAAATAAATAGTAAAAATTTAAATTTTATGGAAATCATTACATAGTTTTTAATTGCTGATTCGTAGCTTATCTTTCAGAAAATCAAACTACCAATTAGGCATTCCAACGACCTGTCAAAATGCTGACAAGTGAGAACTGACAGTTTAGATATGACAACACTGTGGGCTTGTTATCATTGACAGGCTCCATGATACATACATAGTTATATAGATTGTTCAAAGCAAGTCGTTTGCGAGAGGCCATATTGCCCGAATATAGTAAAAAAAATAATTACCTACATTTTTACTTTGAGGCATAAGCTTATGTCTATTTTGAAAAACATGGATGATCAATCTATATAATTATCATGGTGTAAGGATATAGGTGAAGCGGTGCGCAGGTTTTATGACGTCAACATCGGTATTGTCACGGCCGCCTATACAAACTGCCATGGCTTTGTTTACATTTTGTAATGGTTGTCAAGATGTTATTCTTTTACTTCCTAGTTCTATAATCATTATAACTGTCAAAATTTATATATAATATTACCAGTTTTTAACAAAATTCGTCCATTGGTTTGTCATATTTAGATAGGAGTACCTATATAGTTTTTTGATAGCAAATGGAATTGATTGTTTGATTCATGGGACACCCTGTATACCTTAATTATTTGATAACACGTCATATTAAATCAATTTAACCGATTCAAAAAGACATCTGAATTAGAATACTTTTTTATATCTGTTGTCGAAAATTCTTCGGAAGAATTTTTTAGATATATCGACCGACGCCGCTGTGGGGCTATGTATAACACGTGTCCTAAAATCGTAAACATGCACATTACGAAGAGATGGTAAGATATCGGTTTTGCACAAGCAGCACAACAGAAAATTATGTTGTCAAATTGGACAGTCGTGGAATTTATTCCTTTGCGAGCTTGACAGGCCGAAGTGCTGTTCGGAACGCTTTGTATATTCTTTTTCTTATTGCCTACTAGTATCATCTTATTCTCTTTTACTTGGGCAATTTATAGTCGCTAACAGGTCCAGTTTCGTACTTAACTGGACAAAAACGAAAAATAGGTACATCATGTTTATTTTAAACTTTTTAACATGAGTTGGACGACTACTAATGTATTTTTTGCATACTTCATAAACATTATCGGTAATTGTTAATTTTATAGTTATTTTTGTCTAGGTTTTGGACACATTTACTAAAAAAGCTAATCCAAGGACTTAAAAATGACTAATTTTCATGCAAAACTGTAATAATATCCTGTAAATATTTTTTAGTAATATTTCAGAAATAAAAATTTGAAACCTTTCAGAAATAAAACATAGTAATATTTTAGAAATTAGTTTTGCTTCATAAATATTATGAAACGTTATAGAAACGTTTCTATAATATTTCCGGAATATCAAAATAACTTTTGAATGCAATATTTTTATTAGACTAAAAAAAGACATTTAAAAATATACATGTTTTTTTAACATTCACAAAACATTGATTCTTAAATAAACAAATAATTTTGAAACATTATTTCATAATGGCGAATGGCTTCGTTCTACCAATTTTTGTAAATGCACTAACCTGAAACAAATTATAGGTATTTAAATGAGGATTTTAAACAAATTATTTGATTAACAATAGTTTTATTTATATTGCTTTAAATTAACTATGATACAACAAACTATTCATAACTAAACAAAACATGAAGCTACTTTTGGTACTTTTCAATCAGAGTTGTAGAACTAATAAATAAAACTATGGGGACAGTAAATGTCGGTTATATTTAGATAAAAATGATACTGCCTGCATATTTGATAAACGAAATGGTGTCACTCGTCACATAAATGAGATAAAGTAAATTAACTTAACCTAACTTACTTACAAGTTTTATTTCTGTAGAAAACGTACCTCAATTTCTAAAGACATATTCTGCTTCCGAAATAACAGCACAACGCTCAAACACCAAAAAAAAGCAATTGGCAAAATACGACAACAAACGCGAACTTCCAATTATTTGGAATATAGGGTTGCCTCTGGAAATGAAATGAAATAAAATTATATTAATTAAAATAAAATTTTTCAATTCTTTGCCTTTTACATCAACCCATTTTGGAACTTTTAGTGTAATATTTATAACCTGTTTCAGGAAAAATTTTCAGTGAAATATTTAACTAAAATATTTCAAAAACTTTTGCTTGAAATATTATATGTTTGAAACGTTTGAAGTATTTCTGAAATAATGAGTATATGCTGAATAATATACAACAATTGAGTGAAAAAAGTATTAAAAAATGGGAATATTTTAAAAATGCGGACAAAATTGTTTTCGACTTCCACTGATCCAATATATTTGACATAATGAAGTAATAAAACTACAAATTATGAAAATATTTTTATTATCATTTCAGGTGCTTGGTCTAGCCGCTGTGGTCATTCCAGTCGCTTCTTGTAACGACGAATACTTTAATGAAACGGACTCTTTTTACGACTTCTATCGCCACAAAAGGAGTGCCAAAAAGCAAAATAAACAACTACTTCACATTCACGAAGGAGGGTAAGTATCTACATAACTTTTTAATCAATTAATCTAGCTGTTTCTCACTTTTACCATATACAAACGACTTTTTAAACTCTCAACTAAAACACGAAAATACTTTGAGTATGTGGGAAAAAATTATACGAGCCATAGGAAATGCGAGTGAACATCCATCTCTTTTTGTGTATCATGAGACCAGCGAGCTCAAAGAAAATTTTAATTACTAAATTGGCTCGTGTAATTTTTTCCAAACCTGTATATTATTTAATTGTAGATAGATATTAAGTAACTGTTTATATTTATTTGCTCTGTCTTATCACTGATTTTGTATTTTTTTTTTTTTTCAAAATACAACATATTCAACCAAATAAACCTCAATTTGTTTTTGCAAAATGATAAAAAAAAAAGAAAAAATAATTTGAAGTAATTTGAAGTAATTTGAAGTAATTTGAAGTAATTTGAAGTAATTTGAAGTAATTTGAAGTAATTTGAAGTAATTTGAAGTAATTTGAAGTAATTTGAAGTAATTTGAAGTAATTTGAAGTAATTTGAAGTAATTTGAAGTAATTTGAAGTAATTTGAAGTAATTTGAAGTAATTTGAAGTAATTTGAAGTAATTTGAAGTAATTTGAAGTAATTTGAAGTAATTTGAAGTAATTTGAAGTAATTTGAAGTAATTTGAAGTAATTTGAAGTAATTTGAAGTAATTTGAAGTAATTTGAAGTAATTTGAAGTAATTTGAAGTAATTTGAAGTAATTTGAAGTAATTTGAAGTAATTTGAAGTAATTTGAAGTAATTTGAAGTAATTTGAAGTAATTTGAAGTAATTTTAAGTAATTTTAAGTAATTTGAAGTAATTTGAAGTAATTTGAAGTAATTTGAAGTAATTTGAAGTAATTTGAAGTAATTTGAAGTAATTTGAAGTAATTTGAAGTAATTTGAAGTAATTTGAAGTAATTTGAAGTAATTTGAAGTAATTTGAAGTAATTTGAAGTAATTTGAAGTAATTTGAAGTAATTTGAAGTAATTTGAAGTAATTTGAAGTAATTTGAAGTAATTTGAAGTAATTTGAAGTAATTTGAAGTAATTTGAAGTAATTTGAAGTAATTTGAAGTAATTTGAAGTAATTTGAAGTAATTTGAAGTAATTTGAAGTAATTTGAAGTAATTTGAAGTAATTTGAAGTAATTTGAAGTAATTTGAAGTAAATTGAAGTAATTTGAAGTAATTTGAAGTAATTTGAAGTAATTTGAAGTAATTTGAAGTAATTTGAAGTAATTTGAAGTAATTTGAAGTAATTTGAAGTAATTTGAAGTAATTTGAAGTAATTTGAAGTAATTTGAAGTAATTTTAAGTAATTTTAAGTAATTTTAAGTAATTTTAAGTAATTTTAAGTAATTTTAAGTAATTTTAAGTAATTTTAAGTAATTTTAAGTAATTTTAAGTAATTTGAAGTAATGTAATGTGAAGTATTTTAAGGTAATTTTATTTAGCAAAATGCTACTAAATACAAAACGTAAGAATTTAAAATAAAAATGGAACTTACAATTATTTAAAAAAGTAAAATAAAAAAATGTACATAAATATAACCAAAGAACCATAAGCATAAAAATGATTAGCAGTAGGAATTGAAAAATAAGAGTATTTTTGTCTTTTGATGATTTTTTTTTTCACAAATATGTTATTGATGTGTTAGCCTCGTGCTCTGTGTAGGCTTTGTTACTGTTTCCCAGCGCCACTTTAGGAACATCACTGTTAATTAGAACCCAACAGTGAATGGTCGAGTGGGGAATCCTACCAAGGCATCAGAATTAATTTTAAATAATTAAATTAAATTAAAAAAATCCCGGCCAACGGTGGGATTCGAACCTGGGACCCTTGGATCCACAGGCAGAGACTCTACCACTGAGCCACCCGCCCCCATTATTGATGTGTTAAGAAAAATATTAATTTCTGTTCAAAAATAGTACTTACATACTAAGTACTCTACCTTTTCTATACTGACACAACCAATTTTAATACTCGTATCAGCACAATACTCTTGGGACATAATATTTGTTCTATTACTACAAATCATATATTTTGAGTTCAAAAGCAATTTGTTGGATATCGGCTTTCAATTCAATTTAATGTGTTGACAGCAGAGCTGGGACGAATCCTTAAAAAAATTGATTCGAATCATGAATCCGAATCACGAGATGTGATCCGAATCACGGATCCTATGTCTGAATCCTTTTTGCAACAAGAAAACGAAGCAACGACTTATCGTAGGGTGGCATACAATACAAGTATTAGAAATTAAAAATTTAAAAAACCGACTTCAAAAACGTGCAGATGCCATCACCACATCTTAACCAAATTTATATGGGACCACCCCTGAGGTACCCCCTTACTAACAAAAAAAGAATAAGATAAATCGGACAAGATGGTAAAGCATTATCGCTAAACATACATAAAAAATGAAGAGTTTGAGGATTTTCTCATGTACCCAATTATTAGATTTTGACCAAATATATATGGGACCACCCCTGAAGTACCCCCTTTCTAACAAAAAAAGAATCGTTGAAATCGGACACCGTGTTGAAGAATTATCGCTGAACATACATAAAAAAAAATATCGCGACCAATTGAGAACCTCCTCCTTTTTTGAAGTCGGTTAATAAAAAAGGATTCGAATCAAGTGATTCGAATCCATATTTTCGGATCACTAATACGAATCACTATCAGCGTCATACCATGGTATTATGCATGCTTCCGAATCTAATATCAATATCGACTATGATTTGCATACAAATGGTTGATAAAAGAAGATGTTGAAAAGAATAAACTTATTTTTTTTTATAAATATGAACCATAAATAAATTAGAATCTACAAAAAATATATTTTATTTTAATATAAAAAACAAAATAAACAAACAATGAAATAAAAATGTCTTTTGGTTGGCCTTACATAGCACCAAAATTTCGAGGTGCGTCGATTATACCTGCAAACAAAAATAATCGTTAGACTGCACCAGACGAAGAAAGGCAAGTGTTAAATTTTAGGATTTTTTTATGTTGGACATTCATTGCTAATTTGTGATGTCAAAGAAGGCAGCAGAGCACCTAGACAATTTTGAGTTGAAACATATGCCATATTTTTAGGTTATTTTAAAGCTATTTTTATGCTACTGTTTTTTTTTGCAAAAATCAAAGTGCTCTGCTAGCTTTGAACGACGTCAGCAGAGCACCACAGTTTTTTTAAAGTTTTGTTTTCCAAAAACAACACACAATATTTTTAGGCTCTTAAAATATTATTTTTAAAAAATACAAGGTGCTTTGCTAGCTTCGAACGAAGCCAGCAAAGCACCTCTGTTTTAACACAACACCTTGTATATAAAAAAAAAAAACATTATTTTTTCGAAAAGTTTTATAATATTTTAAGATCCTAAAAATAGTTTAAACATGTGACATAAGTTAATGTTTCTAGGAAAAAAAAAGAGCTTTAAAATAGTCTAAAAATGCGGTGTGGTTGTTTTTAGAAAAAAAGCTTTAAAAAACCGAGGTGCTCTGCTGGCTTCGTTCGAAGCTAGCTAGCACAATTAATACATACTTTTGATCCTTTTGACGTTGATAACGCAACAAACTCAGTCAATACTGACCTAACTTTGATTACGCAGTATTTTATAGATCATAATTTGACCATTAACCCATTAAAAACGACTGCTGTTTTGTTTTGCAGTAAAGCTAAACGAGATACTATTGAAAGCTTTTTAAAACTAGAATTGGATGGGGTTAATATTAATATTTCTGAAGAGGCAAAAAATTTAGGTTTACTTATTGACAATAAACTTAGATTTAAAAGTCACATTAAAAGAGTACTACAGAAATGTTACATCAGGATGCGGTTGCTCTATATTAACAAGCACATTTTGAACTTCAAAACTCGCATATATGCTTGAAGGATATACGTCAATAAAAACTCATGTTAGGGTACAGGTCGTCAAGAAATGTTTTTTACGTGAAAAACCAAATAGCCTCGCATATTTCAAATAGCCCCCTTCTACGGTAAACGATATTGGCGCAGCTCCCGACAGCAATGGGCTCCTATATATACTATTAGCTCTTTTCCCCATTGTATATTTAATAGTTTTTTATTGATGTGGCATGTAGTTAACTCATTCTACCTAAAAATGTAACTTAGCTGTTTTCATCACCAATAGGACTAAATATAAAACGAACTGAATAATTACAAGTAAACAAGTGCTAACTTATGAATAAAAGCATTGGTCTAGTATCTAGTAGTTGTTCGTTGTTAATATCAATATATTTATATTTTTCCAGGATCGTGGTCAACGCTATTGAAGACTCCTACGTCCGTACAGCGAAAAAATTGCACCAACATCACAACACTCATCAACATCTCGAGACACACCGTCAACACGTCGAGATCCACCATCTGGCTCTTAATAGGACCGGAGAGTGTTGCCCCACGGTCTTCGAAAAAGTCGAACCTCTGGGGGGATCCAATCAAGATGGGATGTACGTCGAGTTGTACCAAGATCACAACTATAAACAGAGGTAAGGCCGAATTTTTAAATTCTTACACAACATTCGAAATGAACAATACCTGTATCCTATTCAAATTGGTGTCATCAGTTGTGTAAAAGTAACATTAATTACTTCAGTAGTAACTCTAAAACAATGCCAATTTCGTGTTTTACCAGATGTAATTCATTAAAACCATGTATAGCTTCTCGCATATTTTGTACAATTTTTTTTTATTTTCAGATTCTTCGAGTTGTCTTGTGATCCAGCTGTCATCGACAGGCCCTGTAACTTTATAAATCGACGAAACCATCAGTCCAAATGCGTACAAAAGTACAGCTTTAGTTATGCCCTCGTCAAAAATTCGGACTCGAACAGAACCAAACACTTTCCGATGTTCCCCGTACACGAGCACGGTGGCGCCACCTACACCCTTGATTATATCAAGGTGCGGAGCGGTTGTAGCTGTGAGGTGACGCTTAAGAAAAAAAGAAAGAAGAAGAACACAAAAGGTCATCCAGACAATACTTGAGTATTTAAATAATATAATATAATGAATTATTAAATATCTAGCTTAATATTATATCCGCCGTAACTTAATATTTCGATAACTTAATAGTAGCTACGATTAGGTAACTTAAAAAAAGTTGAGTTTGGGCAACTTAAGATGTCCAGTTGCGTAGCATTAAAAAATCACTCTCAAAATAGTAAAAAAAATATACTTATTTACGTAGTATATAATATATAGTAAATAACGTATAGATTTGCAATCGTAACATCACTTTTTTTTATTTATTAAGGTGGGTAATGTAACAAAATTTTATATCATCGTTTCGTAACTTCATTTCGTAACTTCATCATAACTACGTTTCGTTACTTCATTTCGCAACTTCATTCCGTAACATCATTTTGTAACATCGATTCGTAACATCAATTCGTAACATCGTTTCATAACATCGTTTTGTAACATAGTCAGAAAAATAACTGTCTTTCTTGTTAAGTATCCAGACATGCAACGAGGTGGTGCAACACCAGTGCATCTTATTTTTTGATTAAACGGTGAAAGGAGACTTTCCGATGTTACTATGTTACGGTGTTACGCTGTTATGAAGTTTTGTTGCATGTCCATACGCACTTTAATATTTGACTTAACTTGACAATGGCATATTTTAAGTTTAAATTAAAATTTAACAGTAAACAACTTTTTGCCCAAATCTAAAATATTTTAATTGTTTATTAAGTTGCGCTACGATATATGTTATAAACGGTTATAAATTAAGCTTCATGTTTAAAAAAAATTAATTGTTGATGCCAAAGGTGACTGCTAGTTTTGTGTTAAATATTTTGTCTGAAGACATTTTTTTAATAATAAATTTCCAGGCATTCCATACACTATATGTTCTTGGTGAATCTTTTTTCTTGTTTCAACGATAATAATATAGACTTTTATCTAGTCTAACAAGTTATATAGTTAGTGAAAGTGTATTAATTTAAGACTTATAACGGGAAAAACGTAATTGTTAGTTATTTCTTGTATGACAGATGATATAGATATATGTGGTAATAATCGAACTGCTTTCAACTAATTATTTACCAAATTACTGATAGTTGTGACAAATAGTACGAATAAATGGATAGTAGATGTAATTTTCTGGTTCTAGATTAATGTCAGAGTTAATGAAAGAGGTAATTGGTGTAATTAGGAAGTACCCCCCCACCCTTCGCGCAATTAGCAAGTACTTCCCACTTACACTTATTACAGTACAGTGTGTACAGGGCAATTGGAAGGTACTTACTATGCAATTACACTCATTATAGGCTGTAAAGAGTAATTGGGAGGTACTTGCTAATTACACCTTGTTAATTACATCAATTACCTCTCTCATTACCTCTGACATTAGTCTAGAACCGGCAAATTACATCTACTGTGGTTTTACTTAAAATAATCTACTTATAAAATATTTTACTGATATTTTTTTCAAATACGAAATCAATAACTTGTTTCTGTACTTATACTTAAATTTCACTTCTCAGAAAATTCTTAATTAATACAGGTTATCCCAAATTTTAGCTCAATGTATTGGAATATTCGTAAGAGTTATAGGGTTAGTTAAATGAAAGAAGCTTTACGTAAACCCACCTTCAAAATTTCAAAATTTTTACTGGTTTTTAAGTAATTTTGAAAAACGTCAAAAATGCATTTTTAAGCATTTTCTCTCTTCTCCAATATGACAATTTTTTTTAAGTACGACGTTTCGTTTTTTTGGGTACATCATCAATCTTTTTTTGTTAAATATGGATCTAATGTTTTTTATACCGATTTCAATAGGAAAAATATGTTGTTCACATCTATGTTACGATATTTAAGATTTAAAATAAGCGAAATCAGACTTGCCTAACTCTTATATTTACCGAGGTTTACCGAAATTCCAATATCGAGCTAAAATTTGAATATTCTTTAAAAAATTATAAAGTTGCCATTTTCTGCTTCTAGTAAAAAAAAAACTAATTAACAAATGCAGAAAAACTTAAGACAACGTAAACTAAAACATGTTTTATATCCATCAATTCCTTCATGAATTTATTCATGAAGAAGAGAAATAAATTCATGAATTTCTTACATTTTACATTTGTGAATAAATTAATTAAGTTTTGTGACATATATGTCAGTTTAATAAGTATGCCAATTGGCAAAGCAACAAAAAATGTAAGAAAATGAGGTTATGTCTTGATAATAATTAGGCATTCAAAGGGTGAAAATTGGTTTTAAAACAAATTTTTGTTAAACCGATTCTGATTAATGAGCACTTGAGAAGCAATATGACAGCTCGTAAAACGACCCACTTTGAGCAATCCATGTAACTATAATATGTATCATTGACCCTGCCAAAAGACTAGAGAAAAAATGTCTTCTTCAAAAAGTATATTCATATAATATTCTAAATTAACAACATGTAAATGTAAGAAATTACAATGAATACTAAATAGTGAATACCCGCAATCTGAGACTGGACGCTTAGTACATATCCACTCATTGAGTATGTAGCAAGTAATCATCGATGTTTCCATCTATTAACGCAGGACGGAATCCTCCTGGACCGTTGGGGTTGGGTCTGCGGCAGTTAAATGCCTTCTGAGTTTTGCCATGCTTTTGCCCAATACAGTTACTCACTCTTCATAAGGCCATTATCAACCAACATAATGCTGAGCCACTATCGAAAGGCCCAAAGTAGGCTTTTATCTTTTAATCATTTATTTTCCCTTGAATTCCAGTAAAAGGCCAGAAATATCCCGAATATTCATTGTTTGTTGCGTAACAACATTTAAATCGATTTTTAATAATAAAAATGTATTTTGCATAAAAACAATATTGGAATTGTTATTAAAAAATAAGGTACAATCTTCTGTTCTTGAATCTTTTACTACCCAGGCAACAGACTGACGTTATTACGACATCCTATTTTTGTCATACCCATTAAAATGACGTGAATATGTCACAGTCCAAATGACGTCATATTTAGACGTCCTTTTCACGTCTAAATATAACGTCTTTATGACGATTCCTAGTAGTCTTTATAACGTCTTTATGATGTTTTTATAACGTTGTTTTAATGCCTCCTTTGTCGTTTTTTGAACGCCATCATGACATTATATTTGGTATTGTTGCTTCTTTGTAACTTTTCTAAAGGAATTGTGGATCACTTAGTGCCGATTCCACCGTTGTGTTAAACGGAGATTAAAATGACAGTGTTAATGTAAAAATGTCATTTTAAACTTCGTTTAACACAACGGTGGAATCGGTCCTTAGTAAAACAAAACTAGAAAATGAAATAATTATAATTAAAAAGAAGAACGGTTTAAATACATGAAATATAAAATAAAGAGAATGTTAATTATTGGCAAAAAAACATTAATTTATATAAATCCAGCTGCTCCAAATGTGGCCAACTTGGACGTTATTATTTTGGCTTTGCCACAATTATGAAGACTACGGGCACAATGAATTTCTATTGATATTTCTATGAGTGCCGCCATTTTATACTATTTCACGAACCTGGAAACATTTTAGGAAACAACCTATGAATGTAATAGATACAAAATCATTAAAGAATATAGATATGAAAATACTAAAAGGCACATACCTTATGCTGGGTTGATATTTATATAACTTTTTTCAGTGACCTCCTAACTTTTAACGACAATACTAAATGCACAAGGGCCACGGTTCATGATGCACACACGGCCGATTCAGCAATCCGTTATGGCGTTGTCGTGGTTGCTCGAACGGCTCGAACACACGCGAGCCATACTCCACAGACCAATGACCACAGACAGACGCTGTCACGTGGTGTCATAAAATCTTTATGCATTTTAAGCGCCAGATTTAAACGTTAATAGACCTAAGAGTGTTAAAAAATACTTGTTTAGGCCATATCATTTTATATAAATAAAATGTATTGAAATCACGTTTAATGTAAACCTTAATTTTATAGTGACAATAAATTGACGTCACTCTGACGTCGAATTCGTGACGTTAAAAAGACGTTAAAGAAGAGACGTCATAATCACGTAATTTTTTGGTAACATAACGTTAATGGCCAAGAATTACTAAAAAATGTCAAAATGTCGTCAGTCTGCTGCCTGGGTAGAAGTGATAAGTCTTAAACAAGTTAGTTATTCGGATTTATTTAAAAAATATATTGTTACATATTGTTAATTATAAACTAGTACCTAATTAACTCTTAGAGCGTACTATAAAGATTATTAAATGAAAAAAGACTTTGGAATTTTTAAAAATTATGTAATAATAATAATAATAATAATAATCTATTAATCCATAAAAAACGATTTGATTAGGTATCTACAATTTTTGTTAGTACGCATCTGTTCTATGTTATGGTTACCCTCAAAAGTACTGATATGTTGTATATATTTAATAGTTTTAAATGTATAAATAATTTTAGATTTATTGTAAATAATTATTTCATAAGTACTTATTTATTGAATTTTACTTGATTTGTATTTTTTTATATTTATTTTTATAATGTGTTTTGTAATAAGTTCGACGTTTTTTTTTATTATACCTCAAAGTGTATTATATTATATTTAGTATATATGTTTTTACAATTTCTTAAAAGTTCTTTATTTAATATTTTTAACATGTATTATTTTCTATGGCGATGTTTCTTTGTTGCGCAAGTTAAAAATTGAAGTTTCAAAATCTGATTCAATAGGTCTGTTGGGGTTCTTCAAAAAATATATTGAGGATACTACTTGACCAGTAGACAATTTAATAGTTGAACGCGACGAATAATGTGGAATTCAATTGTTCCACTGGTTTCGGACGGTTTTCATGGAGTTTTAAAGAAATCCCAACAAACCTTATGTCTCCAGGTATTTTTCATCTTGAATATTTTCAGAATTTTTTCAAAAGCTACTTTTATAATTTTCACAATTCTTTACTTATTAAATAATTTACCTTTGTATTAAGCAGAAAAATTATATATCTAATTGGAAAAAGAGTTTATTGAAATTAAAATCGAAATATCTAAAATTTTTAAAAACAAGACAGTTTATTACATGGTTAAGCATAAACATGAATGAGCTTTTTTGTATAAAATCATTTTTGAGAAACTATTCTCGTATTCATTCAAATATTATTACTAATTAATAAAATAATCTAAATTAAATACTCTATATATCCCTCTATAATACTTGTTTAATGAAATAAAGCACTGTGCATATACGTATTATACAAAATAAAAAATACTCGCTATATTTTGGTTTTATTTTAAATATTTTTGGTTATATATCATTGAGAATTGCCTACAACAATTTGTTTCAAACTGAAGTAGGCCGTGATGACTAATAAAGATATTCTCGTTGTTTTTTGTTACATAGAGTATGATTAGTAGACAATAAATTATACAGATGTATTTTTTACTTGATATAGATAAAATTAACACTTGGCAGTCATTGTTTTCATTTGCGGTACTTCATCTTTTACCGACCTCTGGTGGATTTTTTAGTGCTATGCACTGTTTGGAAGAGTTGAAACACCTGTAAAATGTATGTCATTCATCGTGGTGATAACTAAATAGAAAATTTAGGAAAGAAAAAGTATTTAAACTAGTTGTCACATTCAGAACATATTTGCCAGGCAAAAGTTTAACACCCTATATATTACAAAATATTTTTTAAAATATGCCTTTTTCTAATCCATATAACTTTTATTTGAAACTTTTTTTGTCTATTATACAAATTAAAATATCGAACAATTACCCACTAATGGAATACCCTGTACAGTGCGAACGTAAAGTTTTACCTCGCTACTAACTTTTGTACAATACGTTGAAAACTAATAGTTTGGAATAAATTTAACACTTTACTCCCCATGTATACCCACGCGAATTTTAGGACATTCTGTATAACAATATAATCATTTTAAATGTATCCTAAATGTGCGATTTCGGTGACGCGGCTGGCTGCGGCGGCTAGCAGCTGCGTCTCCAGCCGCTGCACTGGTTTGTACAGTTACAAATGGAACCAATTTGGCTTGCGCAGCGCGACTTAAGCGGTGGCAGCCCGCGCTGCAGCGGCTGCTGTTCGACTGCTCGCGAAGCAGTCGAGCGGCTGAAATCGTAGTGACTAGGGCAAAAAATGGCGCCATTTACGTCATATGAGGATGAAATTTTAATCAACGAAATACAAAAATATCCCGTAATTTATGATTATGAAGACAAAAATTTTGTTATTAAAGAAAATTATTGGAAAAAGGTCGCTAAAGAATTAAAAAAAGAAGGTTAGTATCATATTGTAAACAAATTTTTTGCTATTTTAATGGTTAAATCAAAATCTGCGAAATGACTTGTAAATTTTAATAGCGTAGTTATATTTGTTAGCTAATTTTTCTACCACATACCTACCGGAATAACTACTCTTCCTCTCATATAAACTAAAATCCGGTAAAAAATGGCTGTCGTCTGCCAGAAAACTGGCGGGAACGCTCCGAATTGTCTGCAAACTATCAGCATCTTTTATATGCGATTAGGAATTTCACTAGAGCTTGTTTACCAGCAATTATTTCACAAGAGCTATTTAACAGCGAATATTTTTTCGGTTCCTACGTCATACCTATATATTTTTATATTTTGAGTTTCTAATTATTTGATCAGGATTCAATCGGAAAAATTCCCTAAACTTTTTTTCATCTTCTTTTAGATGATTATTTATTAATAAATGAAAATACCCTTCTTCGCGTCGCCTTTTAAACATTTCATCTACTTTACACCTTTTTCTAGATAACATTTGGTAAAATTCTTCTTCATCTTCCTCTTCTTCTAATAAAATTAATGTTATCAAATCGACGTAATCCATATTTTTTAATAAACCCCGCAAAAATTTAAAACGACAAAAATACTAAAGTCCGCAGTCAACGGCTGCCTAGAACTGCGTCACCGAAAACATCTTTTCATCGCGGCTACAGCTGCCGCGGCCAGCGTCTCTAGTCGCGCAGCTCGAGCAGCACCACCGAAATTGCACCTTAAGGGGTGGGTTGGCTCAGTGGTTAGAGTCATGACTTTAAGATCAAAAGGACTCAGGATCGAATTCCACCGGTGGCAATAAAAAAAAAATATTAATTCTAAAAAGCATAGGTAGTATTCCCCACCCGACCATTTACTGTTGGGTTCTAATTAACAGTGCTGTTCCTGAAGTGGCGCTGGGAAACATTTAAATAATCAACTAATAATATTTATGTGTAATTACATTCCCAAAAATATATAGGTACAAATACGGTATTAATGTTCAACAAGCGATTCACCTACAAATTCAATATTAACCTGGCAACACCACTTAAATCCGTTGTTTCAAGGCTATATGACGCTGCCCTTACAGGACCTTTTGTGATATTTTGGCTTGAATTTGTGTTTTAATATTTAATTACACGATGAAAGTGGCATTTTAGTTTTGTGTAGTGTTAAGTTAAATCCTAGGTACAATAAAAGACATTTTTACATTGGCTAATAAAAATATAATCAATGCATTTAGCAGCTGTTATATTTATTACAAGATTTATGTCTGGAAATCTAAACCTACCTAAGAATTATAAATATGTAAATAGAGGACTGTGTATTTATATACAGACTTCCCAGCGTCGAGGAGACATTATCGGTATCTGACAAAACAATGAATGATTTTTTGTTGAAAATTGTTAAATATAGTAAACAGACTATGATCTTTCCATCTAAAACATTCTGACAGTTCTTTTATTTCCGTTATAATTTAAAATAAAGAATTTTAAAATGAACTTAGAAACTCTTCTGTCACTCGATATTTTAATGGTTCTTCATTCCGAACCAGTACGATTTAAAGAAATTTTAAAAACCTATTTTAAAAATGAAGATGTTAATAATTTTCTCATGGATCCATATTCAGATCTTGACTAAATGTATTTTTTTTATCTTTTTCTTTGTCGATTGTAAGCAGGTTTATAGAACTATTCCTTTTCTAACAAAAAGAAACTCATAGAAATCGGGCAACGTGGTAAAGAATTATCAACATACACAAAAAAATATTTCAATGAATTGAGAATATCCTCCCATTTTGAAGTATGGTAAAAAAATTGTTAATAAAGTGCAAAGTAGGGCCTAAATATATATTATAAAGTATATAAAATGATAAAGCCAGTTTAAAAAGTATTATAAATAAACTGTGGAAATATCGAGAATCTCGATTTTGAATCGGAGGAAGAGTATTTTATGCAATCAAAATAAGACACATGAACTACTCGCTAATGTTATTGACGACTTTCTTCAAACGTTTTCTAGTTTTCCGAAAACTAACTGGATAGTTCGAAAATCATTTCCGTCGTTAAAGCGCCTCTTATTCCGAAAAAGGTACAAGCCTGTCAACATTCATCGTTCAATTAAAAAAGTGTTAAATACAAAACGCTTCATATTGTAAGGCCAAAATATATTTAGAAATCAAAAGAGTCATATAAACAAAAACATCATTACAAGTGAGATAACTACCAAATTAATGATTTACAAGTTTATTCTTATTATCTATAAAATAGGTTTGCAATGTGCTGATGTAGAATGTTATCATGGACTAAAAACTTTAAATCTTCGTATTAAATTGATCGAAAACAATCCATAAATTGGTTTAGACTATATAGAATGTTTCTAGTAAGCAGCGACTAACTTTTATCATGGAACCGAAAGACCCTTTTAGAAGGGTTCAAAATTAAAATAAAATATGTACCAAGTAAATGTAGTAGTAGTTTTAATTTTAAATCTTGAGAGATGCAGACATCTTTGGATAATTTATATTGAAAATGGTAACATGAAAGGTTTTCTGTCAAATTGTAAGTAACGACTCATAGTCTCGGCTGACAAAATGGGTTCAAAATTAAAATAAAATATGTACCTAGTAAATGTAGTAGTTTTAATTTTAAATCTTGAGAGATGCATACCATCTTTGGATAATTTATATTGAAAATGGTAACATGAAAGGTTTTCTGTCAAATTGTAAGTAACGACTCATAGTCTCGGCTGACAAAATGTAAAAAAATATCGACCATAATATTCCTGCATGGAAAAAAATGTGACTAGAAAATTTTACTACAATGTTGTAGTAGTAGACTTGTAGAAAAATACTTAACTTTTTGTAGAAAATTTTACTACAATTTATAGTTAAAAACTATTCATTATTGTAGCAATTGAATTGTCGAATAAAATGCTACAACAATAGGAAAGAAGTCCACAATGTTTAGTATATTTTACTATTGTTTGTAGAAGTAGAAATTTATTACAATTATCGTAATTACTACTACTAACTTCTGTAAAAATTTGTACAAATATTAATAATTATCTCTACAAAAAATAGTAATTTTCTCTACAAAAAATAGTAATACTTTACATCCCTTCTTATGAAAAAAAATCAATTTTGTTCAAAAATATTCTATAATATTGTAGAAATTCTAAGTCATGTGAATAAAACAGAATTCTGCTATTGGCCAACGTTTTCTGACGTCGATCATAAATGGCCAGACAGCAGTAGCCGTTCGCCATGTTCACAAAACAAAGCATGGTACATACATAACACATTATTATATTATAAGCACCGATGCGTTTGAGAAAATTTTAATAATAACTTCTATTAGTGGTAAGTACATTTATTATTGTTTCTGAATAATTTACCTTTAGATAACTAATTTAAATAACCTTAGTAAATTATTTTAAAAAAAATAGTTGTAGTCAACGATCGAATGTTGTGCCCAACGATCGAATGTTGTGCCAAGTTCAATGATGTTTTTTTGTCTTAATTGTGACATACCTACTTTCTCATTTTTGTTAGTTATCTGACTTAGTCATTTAATATCCAAATCAGTGTAAAGTGATAAATATCCCCGTTTTAAGGGTATGAACAGTTCAATAGGTATTAATTTTTATTTCATATTTTTCAGGTGCAGAAAAGCCAACTGAGACTGAGGGCGCTATTATTACTGTTATTCATTACATAATGTAATTAAGACTTTGTATCTTTAATATTAAAACAATAAATTGAATATTTTATTAAGGAACATTTTTTCTAGGTTATAATTATAATAATTATAAAATACTACTACAAATTTTATTAAAAATTACTACAATTTGTATGAATTTTTACTATTTATTGTGTAAAATTTTCGTATTTATTTTCATAAAACGCAATACATTTTTAATATAAATTCATACAATAAATAGCAAAAATTATAACAATTTGTAGAACAATTCTTATGATGCATTTGGATATTTTTACTAAATATTGTAGATAATAACTCTACAATACATTCTCTACAAATATTTGGAAATTTTTACTACAAATTGTCCCTGTCCCTATATGTACTATTTATTGTAGAGAAAAAATGTATAATTGTAGAAATTTGTTCTACAATTTTTTTTCCGTGTGGGAGAAATGCAACTGCCCCTATTTTTTTACACTCAGATTAAATTTACTTGTAGCAAATGATACTTAAATCAAATAAGATGTCAGATCGCAAGCAAAATCTCGTGACTATAGCACTATGATTGCCAAAAATTAACTAATTCATATTTTATGCCATATCTTCCTTAATAAGTACTTTCAGAACCATATTTACCTTACTTGAATTTTTTTCATCGTTTTTACTTTCCTATCTGTATACAGATATAAGGAAAGTATAGGAATCATGATTTTTTTCGACCTCGAGTTTTCGACGGATTTTTACGTTTTGAGGTCCCCTGAATCCATTTTGACTATTTTCGCGATGATGTCTGTGTGTGTGTGTGTGTGTGTGTGTGTGTGTGTGTGTGTGTGTGTGTGTGTGTGTGTGTGTGTGTGTGTGTGTGTGTGTATGTGTGTGTGTGTGTGTGTGTGTGTGTGTGTGTGTGTGTGTGTGTGTCTGTGTGTGTGTCTGTGTGTGTGTCTGTGTGTGTGTGTGTGTCTGTATAACGCATAACTCATGAACCGATACACAGAAAAGCACCAAATTTTAAACTTAAGCTTTGTTTCAGCGTCTAATGAGCTGATTAGATTTTGGGCAGAGTCGGAACATTTGGGGGGGTACTTTATAGGTGGTCATTTTTATATTTTATGGAATATATCTGTTATTTACGTTTGGAGAAGAAAATTCTTTAAATAAAAGTTACTTCTAATATAATTATCTATAATTTTTGTTCTATGCAAAATTTTCCTAAAATGGTCCGTATTCGAGAAATTTGACAAAATGTAAAAAAAATAATTTTTTATAAAAATTGTTCAAATAAAAGTTGTTTGTAATATAATTCTCTATAATTTTTATTCTATACATAATTTTTTTTAAATGGACCGTATTCGAGATATTTGAGAAAATGTGTAAATTTCGAATTTTGAAGAAAACTCAAAAACGGATTAAGAAAAGAAACATTAAATTTTAAACTTAAGGTTTATTTCGGCCTGACGAGAAATTATTAGATTTTAGACATAGTCGGAACATCTGGGGGGGTACTTTATGGGAGGCCACTTTTATATTTTATGGAATATATCTGTTATTAATGTTTGGAGAAAAAAATTCTTCATATAAAAGTTACTTCTAATATTATTATCTATAATTTTTGTTTTATGTAAAAATTTCCTGAAATGGTCCGTATTCGAGAAATTTGACAAAATGTGCAAAATTTTGATTTTTATGAAAGTTTTTGAAATAAAAGTTGTTTGCGATATCGATCTCTATAATTTTTGTTTATACATGATTTTTCTAAAATGGACCGTAATGAAAAAATTGTAGGAAATTTTAATTTTTCAGTATTTTCGTTTTCCATGAATATCTATAGAAAAATGTTTCGAGGTAGATGTATGTGGACAATGTATATATTTAGTTTATCCTCTAAACATTTATAGAGATGCTGCAATAGGTTGTACAAAATAACCGGAAAAAGCCTATAATAACTAGATAGGAAAGTCATGTGTTGGACACATCAGATTTTTTATATAGACTCATCTCTAAAAATGTATGACTGAAACATCGTGAGAAGTATTCGCTCGATCAATAAAAAACTTGCACCGGTCCTGTTCGAGCCAGCACCGTCATACGCATGAGCTCCGACACACTATTTTCTCCTTATGGTTTCATTTTTGATATATATTATGGAATTGGCTTTCTATACTATTTCTATGGTTTTAATAAGCTTAATTAGGCATTCCAACGACCTGTCAAAATTGCTGCCGGTGGGCTTTGAGAGGGTCAATGATAAAGTTATATAGATTGTTCAAAGCGGCGGTTCTCAAAGTGTGCTTTGCGGAGTCCTAGGGCTCCGCAAAGCCTCTATATGTGCTCAGGGCCGCCTAGAGCCAGGTCGGGCGCCGCGTCAATTTTATACAGGGTGTTTCCGAACTTGACGTCCAAATTTGTAGGGGTGGTAGTTCGCATAATTTGGGAGCGATTGGCAGATTTCATTTTTCTAAAAAAATTATAAACAAAATAGAGCCATTATAAAAAAAAAACAAAAAGCGGGTTCTACCCTGAGCGCGTAGCGCAATAGTCGCCTGATCGGTTACTCATAGAGATTAAAACTCAAAAACAGATGCGATTTGCAAATTTCTCCATCCGCCCGGCCGGTATCGAAAGACGTAGCCGATTGTTTTTCTAGTGCGTTTTACTTTGTAGGGTTGTTTACTTCGCGTTCAGAGAATTTTATTTACACCTACTTATTTTTAGCAATTTCTTTGCGTTTTCTTAGTGTTCTTTTGAGTTTAGTTAGGTCTTAGTAGTGTTGTTTTAAGTTATTAGTTAACAACATGCACTGAATCGTGGTTACGTCGAGCAAGATTGTGTGTACAATGTGGGGGCAATAATTTCGAACAATTTCTATGAAATTCAAGCCATTTTCTACGTCAAAATAGGTGAGCTATTATTTTTTTTATTGAAAGTTTTTTTATTTTATAATTTGGAAAACACGGTTTACTTTTATAATTTATCCATGATACTCAACATTTAGAGACCATATGGAATAAATAAACATTAAATAAATTTGAAAAAGATATCATTCGTAATTTATCAAATATTATTTTGTCGATTCTAAGCAAACTTACGGAGAACTCGATCGTAGCGCGTGCGAGTCGAAGCGCTCCCATCGCTGTGCAGGACCGTACCTTTTTAAAATTTTTAATTAATTTTTAATTATTTTTATTTTAAATATTTTGGAAAAATGAAATCTGCGAATCGGTCTCAAATTATGCGAACTGCCACCCCTACAAATTTGGACGCCAAGTTCGGAAACACCCTGTATATAAAATAAGCCTATTGAATATCACATTTCTAAAAAAAAGGTCCTTAAGCAAAAACTTCTAGGAGTGACAAAAAAACCCTCTTGTGCTCTTGAGTCCGGGCCCCGGGAATTAGTCCCGGCTACCCCCCTCTTTGTCGGCCCTGTGAGTGCTTCGCAAAAATACTAGATTAAAACAAAAAAATAAATTTCCGAAAAATATGTAGTGATAAACGTTTGAAAATAAAAAGAATGACCGATTAAACCTACGAAATTTTTATTTATATAAAATTCTACTACGGTCAGGAAATTATCCTTATTCAAAAAATTTATTTTTTTTTAGTTCAAGAGATAAAAATATAATAATAATAAATTAAGGTTTTATTTGTTTTACAAATCCACATACTTTTATTAAAACATATTATACATATACTTTTTAATTACGAATTCTATTAAAAATTGTATTGTCAGTATAGGCAAAAATAGTCCATTAGTACATAAATGAATTTGCGCTGCTGGCACGCACGGAGCGAATAGATTAGGGGAAAGTGATGATACTATGAAGACTAGAGATAAGGAGACGAATCGGCATACTCAAAATACGGTCCCAAAAAACGCATGCTAATTGAGCTTCTATAATTAACCGCATGGGCGCTGGTACTGCATACGTTGTTCAAAATACATGGCTTCTTATGGGAATTATACATAATTTTGTCAAAATAATAAAAATAAACTTGTTTACAGCTAAATAAAGCACAGAACATACTGTTGTATTTATTTCTAAATAAGTCTTGCATGTTTTAATTGATAAATTATTTAATTTTATCTATATAAAATACAAATTAGGTATGTATGACCAAATTGCTGAAAGTTGATAATTTTCTGGCAATTTTTTTTTTAATTGAACCAATAAATAGTTTTAAGAGTAAAATAAAACACAGTTAACAGATTTTTTATTGTTGTAATACAAGTATAAAGGGAGATTTGGGAATGTACATGGTATTACCTCATATCCTTTAATTTCAGCTTTCCCCTTTTTATTTTGCTAACAGTACCATCAGTAAAGGTCGATTTATAAACTTTCAGTTGCAGTTACCGCTCGCAGTTGCAGTTCCTGTTGGAAATAAAAAGCTACTTTCACATTTGAGCCCTTATATTCTAAATTACTGTCACCGTTCGCTGTTGCACATTCAAACATAACAAAGTTTTAAGTTCAACGGTGACTGCAACGTCAAACAAATGGTTACGGCGACGAAACTTCAAGTTTATAAATCGACCTTAAAACTCTATAAAAAATAAATTTTCTTTTCTAGTAATTTAAATTTAATGCATAATTATTGTTGTTTGTAAGTCAGCATCTATGACTGTAAAATTTTATATTATAGAAACCTAAAATAATCTACACTTCGTAAGATATATATTGTGACTAGTTCACAATAAATATTATATTTAGACATGAATACATTATTTTACTTACATTAAAAGCTTTAAAAAGACATATTGATTTCTTCTTGTGTTTTCTTTAGTTTTACATTTGATTTTTATCCTGTTTTACACTCTGAAACGACGTAAATCTTGCTTTGATGTTTTTTGTCACTCATGTTACTTGTACTCAGGTACTTTTTTTCACATTATTTTAATTCTTTTCATCAATTTTTTAAAAAAATTATTTTATTTTACATTGACTTACATAAAAAATTGACTGCGCTGTCATTAGACATGCCAACTACAGTCAATTTCGCGAGCTATATCAAGCTAGCGGGCACTCTGTGGCGGCACCATTCAAGACCAGGGGTAGTATTCTCGAATCACGAATACCGACATTCGCATACGTGTTTTACAATGTGTCTCACTTTGTTGAACGAAAACCAAGTGAGACAAATCATAAATCTCGCATGCGAATCTATGTTCGTGACTCGAGAATACTACCCCTGGCGGTTTTTTTGTAGCTTTTTCGTAGCTCATTTGTTACACTATTTGCAAATTTGTAGCTTAGCCCAGGTCCGAAAAAACAGCGGATCCGCTAGCTTGAATTTCCATAAATTCCATAGCAATAATAAATTCTCTCGAACTAATAAATAAAAAAAAAATCAAAACATTTTCTTATCTTGCCTTCATTTTCTGCTCTTAGAAGATGTTTATCACGTTTCTTCGATCATTTGATGTGATAAAACAATTAATTTTTTTTAAGAATGTGATTTTTTTCATACACCGTTGTAAAGAGGCTTTCAAGACCTTACAAATGATGTCCCCCAAAGAAAATCATCCGACGTGTTTCGGAAAATTTTTCCAATTACTATGGGATAACAAATATACGGGGTGGTTCGTCTGAGATGGATCACACTGTATAGTTGTAATCCGACAGAATTAAACACTGGTCCATAAATACTGCAAAACGATTTTAAGGAAATCATTCAAAAAAGATGTAAGAATATTCTTGATTCAACAAAAGTATAAATACATAAACAACACTAAAAAACGTTTAAAAACAAATGTCCGATTTTGAGATTATATCTAAATTTCTCAAAAATATATTGGATGGAAGATGACCATAATTCGTGAAATGCAATACTGGTGCCATCTATCAACAGATAGTCACACTATCGAGTTGCACATATTACAAGCGTTGTATGAAGATAATTACAACGTTACAAGTCTTGTAGATGCCGAAACTTGATTTTAAATTAACGCACTTTTCTCTCACGCTCATGGAGAAACGATTATTACTCACGTTCAGGCCTCGCAACGAAATGGAGACAGGCGTAACAAAAAAGCTACAAAAAAGTTACAAAATATGAGCCTGGTCCGAGCTGGTGCCGCTACAAATATCCACTAAGCTAACAGATCCGCGCTTTTCTCAGGTTCAGTACAAGCTACAAAAGGGAGACTAGCGTAACAAAAAAGCTACAAAAAGTTACGAAAAACCAGCTGGGTCTGAATCTGTGCCGCTACTATGGAATTTATGGAAATTCAAGCTAGCGGATCCGCTGTTTTTTCGGACATGGGCAAAGCTACAAATTCGCAAATAGCGTAACAAAAAAGCTACAAAAATGCTACAAAAAACCCACCAGGTCTTGTATGGTGCCGACACAAAGTGCCCGCTAGCTTGATATAGCCAATTTAGCGAACTTTATAAAAAGAAGGACGGAAATTTGAAATTTGACCATTGCCGATTCGTCAGTCCTCGCTTTAGTCTTCATATGCTGCGTTTGAGAATCCACATCAGATGCATTTTTTACATCTCGAGCGTTTTTTTATCCACATCGGACACATCTGTCCCATTACATTTACGTATACCATTGTATTTAGATCAACCATTGTATTTAGAGAAGATAGTAGAACAACCTTATGGACGTTTCATTGGAGGCAATTCTGTCGCGACATCTGTTAGAAATTCATCAAAATAGCCCGAACGCTAGCACTTCCTCGATCATTGAGTACAGAATTCTATATACATGAAATTTTCTTAATTTTTAAATTCATATGGGTAGAGTTCTAAATTTAAATTACTATTGTTTATATTCTCTAAAATGATAATAAATCGTAAATAAATGTTTAACAAGCATAATTAAACTCGTATATTCCATTTTTAAAACAAATATTCTGAATCGATTATGGGTCCATCTATTAGTAAATAGAGAAATTACGTTCGTTTCGAAGACGACAAAATTATCAAAGACATGACTTGGACACCACGGAGCTTGCTGCCATCTATTGATACTGTCCATTGTCCTCCAAGATAATTTGCATTGGTATTGTTTTACTAGTTGATCTAAATATGCATTGGTATTGTTTTACTAGTTGATCTAAATACAATCGATCAACTAGTAAAACAATACCAATGCAAATTATCTTGGAGGACAATGGACAGTATCAATAGATGGCAGCAAGCTCCGTGGTGTCCAAGTCATGTCTTTGATAATTTTGTCGTCTTCGAAACGAACGTAATTTCTCTATTTACTAATAGATGGACCCATAATCGATTCAGAATATTTGTTTTAAAAATCTGATGTGTCCAACACATGACTTTCCTATCTAGTTATATAAATATTTAAAGGATAAACTAAATATATACATTGTCCCCATACATCTACCACGAAACATTTTTCTATAGATATTCATGGAAAACGAAAATACTGAAAAATTTTAATTTCCTACAATTTTTTCATTACGGTCCATTTTAGAAAAATCATGTATAAACAAAAATTATAGAGATCGATATCGCAAACAACTTTTATTTCAAAAACTTTCATAATAAAAATCAGAATTTTGCACATTTTGTCAAATTTCTCGAATACGCACCATTTCAGGAAATTTTTACATAAAACAAAAATTACAGATAATAATATTAGAAGTAACTTTTATTTGAACAATTTTCCTCTCCAAACATAAATAACAGATATATTACATAAAATATAAAAACGGCCTCCCATAAAGTACCCCCCCCCCCCAGATGTTCCGACTTTGTCCAAAATCTAATCATTTCACGTCAGGCCGAAATAAACCTTAAGTTTAAAATTTAATGTTTTTTTCTTTATCCGTTTTTGAGTTTTCTTCAAAATTCGAAATTTACACATTTTCTCAAATATTTCGAATACGGTCCATTTTAGAGAAATTATGTACAGAATAAAAAATTATAGAGAATTATATTACAAACAACTTTTATTTGAACAATTTTTATAAAAAAATATTTTTTTTACATTTTGTCAAATTTCTCGAATACGGACCATTTTAGGAAAATTTTGTATAGAACAAAAATTATAGATAATAATATTAGAAGTAACTTTTATTTAAAGAATTTTCTTCTCCAAACGTAAATAACAGATATATTCCATAAAATATAAAAATGACCACCCATAAAGTACCCCCCCAAATGTTCCGACTCTGCCCAAAATCTAATCAGCTCATTAGACGCTGAAACAAAGCTTAAGTTTAAAATTTGGTGCTTTTCTGTGTATCGGTTCATGAGTTATGCGTTATACAGACACACACACACACACACACACACACACAGACACACACACAGACACACACACACACACACACACACACACACACACACACACACACACACACACACACACACACACACACACACACACACACACACACACACACACACACACACACACACACACACACACACACACACACACACACACACACACACACACAGACATCATCGCGAAAATAGTCAAAACGGATTCAGGGGACCTCAAAACGTAAAAATCCGTCGAAAACTCGAGGTCGAAAAAAATCATGATTCCTATACTTTCCTTATATCTGTATACAGATAGGAAAGTAAAAATGGAATATACGAGTTTAATTATGCTTGTTGAACATTTATTTACGATTTATTATCATTTTAGAGAATATAAACAATAGTAATTTAAATTTAGAACTCTACCCATATGAATTTAAAAATTAAGAAAATTTTATGTATATAGAATTCTGTACTCAATGATCGAGGAAGTGCTAGCGTTCGGGCTATTTTGATGAATTTCTAACAGATGTCGCGACAGAATTGCCTCCAATGAAACGTCCATAAGGTTGTTCTACTATCTTCTCTAAATACAATGCGTATACTGAATCACGTGAACAAAGATTTTTTACATCTCAGATGCATCCGATGTGGATTCTCAAACGCAGCAATAGATGATACTCCATTGATTTGATGCAGGGTTGCCAACCGGTCTTTACCGATTTACTCTCAAAAACTTTTCCGGATTACTCACAATTACTCAAAACTTGAAAATATTAATATTACTAGTTTTTTTTATATAAATCTTATATTTTGTACTCTTGCACTTTGGTTTGAATTTATTTTACTACTGTGCAATGTTGCCAAACATTAAAAGATAAATTTTCAGAACATACAAGAGTCAAAACAGATGCACCTTTTTTCTGTGCATTCACTATTTTAATAACAAAGTAATATACAGGTTGATTCATAACTATTGGGACATAGGCTAAGGCAAGTTATTTGGACAAAAATATGGCGATAGGACCAAATATACCTTAATAAAATATTGCTGTGGAATTTGTTTTTTTCTGATGTCACTGTATATTTATGAATTGATATCAAAATTGGCACAAAGGCATATTTTTCGACAAGGAATAATATTTTATGTATTACTTCATATTTTGTTACAGGAGGCGCCACGTGAATGAATCCTAATGATGAAATTAAGTGGTAACTTTTTTTACGAAACTTTTTAGTATTTTTGATTAGAAAATTTCACCCGTTTTCGAGAAAAACGCAATTGAACAACTCAAAAAATATTTCATTTATGAAAAGTTTGCTTTGCAGTGTCAAATAATTTGCTGTTAGATTATAGTTTATTATTATTACTATTATTATTATTTAACGCCCTGTATCTTATTCCACAGCAATATTTTATTAAGGTATATATTTGGCCCTATCGCCATATTTTGATATAAATGACCTGCACTTATCCTATGTCCCAATAGTTATGAATCACCCTGTATATAAAAAATCTTTGTCATCAGCTGAACAAAAAAACAGATAAAAAGGATTGGAGAATCAGAGTAGCTTCTTTATTAACGGACCAAATCATAATAAATCATTAATTCTAATACTTAAAAAAAATCTACTAATAAAAAAATATACTTTTAAAGTGAACAAAAAAAATATATTAATCGACGGTTGGGACAGTCCCAATGGGACTATCACTATCGAAACGACACCTAGTGTTGTAAAATATCAAAATTACTTTTACTCTATTACATTGACCAAGCAATAGAGGACGTTGCAATTTTAAAACTATAAAATTGTAATGACTGCTAAAAGTGCTAGGGGGGTAAAATAAGGCTAACATTAAAATTTTTAAAAAGAACACGCTTTTAATAAATTATCCGATCAGGATTTTGCCTAACTACCATGAATATACCCACGCTGACTTCCCGATTACTCACATATTACTCACAATTGCCATTTACTCACAAAATTACTCACAGACTAGTAAATTACTCACAAATGTGAGGAATTACTCACAGATTGGCAACCCTGATTGATAGGTACTCTTTAAAATTTTAATTTGGCAAATCAGCAATTCTATTTCTATTTATATCTGATAGGTGGCAGCACATCACAAATTGTTTAAAAAGGCAGAGATAGATATCTGTTTAGAACAGAAGTAAAAGTTGGAAATGCTTTTGCCAGTTCTCCCACTTTATACACATAAATTGACAGGTTGGCACCGGATCTCACCGAAGTGGACGCGATACATTGGCGTACAAAATTATTTTATAGATTTTAATAACAATTTCGAGTAAATAGTTTAATAAATTGTGAATAGCTGTTGAAATTTTGTAAAATTATAATTTGAATATTATAATACATGTTTAATAATTATTTATAATCCATAAATACATGCGATTGTCCGGTTCCGCCGATAACAATTTAAAATTACTTATTCTATGAAACGACACTGGCAGGTAAACATTAATGTAAAATTCTCGGAGCCGCCCGACGTGGTTTGACGTTTACCCCCTCTCTACCTACCAAAAGACTTTTCAACTTTTACTTTCTCTATAAAACAAATGATTTTCTTTGTTTTCTCTAGATGTCGCTAAATTGTCTAAGCGAATAAGATTTTTATTCAAAAACCAAATATATGCAGGCCAATCCAATAAAAACGAATAAGAAATTAAGCATAAATAATTCAATCATAACCTATAAATCAAATATTTTTCTGATTATAAATTTTAATAAGGATTCAACGATGTTCGTCATTAATCAACTAGCTGTTTTGACTGCTTTATTATCTTATGTTTTAGGTGTAAGTATCCCACAATCATAAAAACTCATATTTCACACTATTGATTTTCATTTTAGAGCAATTTAGAACACGATGGATCAGTAACAATACGTCTCCAACAAGCCCTAGTCTTTGAACAGTTTCCCGTTTGGTCAGAAAGAGGAAATATTACTATACAAAGTTTAAGATTGGGACAGGCTACTGTTGACCAAAAACCACTATCCCTTGAAGAACAAAAACTACTCAGAGTAAGTTATTCCAATATATATTTCTTTAATTTTGCCCCATGGTTTAAACTAATGATCTATTTTCTGTTTCATTTCTCAAAAAACAATAAAACGAAAAAAGCACAGTTTTTTATTTGTTTCTTAATCTTTTCTATTTTTTTATAATTATGCTGTGAACTTTCTTATGCATTTCCACTAGATAATATAATATGTTAATTCAGTATAATAAACTTTTATTCAAAGCTAATATAGATCTATTAATACCGTTATATTTGATCTGAAATTTTCTTGCCTAATGTGTTTTTTTTATTCTGCTTAAATTGCTAATATGATGCCAAATATATTTTCTATAGTATATTATGTACCTATTGTAATGTATTTTTTATTTTGATTACCAAAGTTTGTGAGTTTCCCTTGCTCATTTTTCTACTAACACCTTGACTGCCAAGAGAAGCACAAATATACTGCTGTGTTAATTCAAATGACCCTAACTGCAATTTTCCTTGAAATAAAGATACAACCACTACGCCTGACAACAATGAATTTTTGGTTTATCTCTATAATTTTCATGGATATATATTCTATAAAATCCAAGATTTAATGCATAGAAATTTGGGGGTGATTTTTCTTGAAAAATCGATTTTTCTCACATTTATGTATTAAACAGATATGGCCATTTGAATTAACATGGCAGTATTGGTATGCATGGTACAACGCTGCTTATGGGGCATGGTTTTTGGTAGCCTGGAGAACTATGCATTTAACCATTGTTTTTCTCCAACATGTTTGTCCAACAGTTTTATTCCAAATGCGGCCCAAAAAACTTGATTTTTCTATATTATGAATGGCAGTCAAAGTGTGTAGAAGATGTCTGTAAAGTGTACATAAAGAAATAAATAAATGTTGTTTTAGGATTTAGCTGCTAGAAATAGTTACTATCAAATTAAGTCTATAGTGACTTCTAATGATGGTTCTGAAAGAACTTTTGTATCATCTGTAAAAGCAGTAAGTAAAATTACAGAAATATTTGGTTTAGGGACTCTTTATTGGCACATTTCTATCTTTTTTAGTGTATGTTAGCAGAGTCTGAGTTAGATGACAGATTATCTGTATCAATAGACTACATGGGAAGGGTTATAGGTGTGACTTTAGTAGTAGCTTCAAATTCAGCTTGCGAAGGAATTATAGTACCATTGGAAAAGTTGAAATTTTTCAATACTGTGGTATATGTAAGGCATTCTGAAACAGGACCAATGTGAGTCAAAAAAAATTGAATTCTATAAATGCTTTCATTATGTATACAAATTTTAATTTTTTATAGACCTGATACAGCATCATTTATTCAAAAAATAGAGAGAGAAAAGGAAGCCAAAGAAAAAGGTGAAACCAAAGATAATAGATCATTTTTAGCAAAATATGTGAGTAACTTATGTGTTAGGTAGAATGATACAATATTAATAATTTTGTTTTTTTTTAGTGGATGTATATCATTCCACTCTTGATATTTATGGCAATATCATCAGCATCAAATCCAGAAGCTCCACAGGGTCAATAAATTTAGTTTATTGTACTTTTATTAAATTAAAATTGTTTTTTCTTATTATTTATTGAGATTTACTCTGAAACACCCGCCTTAAAATAAGACATTTAAACCCAAAATTTTGAATGTAAATCTTACTTATAATAGTTCCTTTATTTATATAGTAATTTATGGCTAATGATCATTAAAATAATTAAAATAAATTATTTAAATTACATACCATAAACAAAAAACAATATATGTATGCAATAATAAATAATATAAAATATCAAAATATATGAACAATTAAACTAAGTTCAGTATTAAATATGTGATGTGTACAACACATGATTTTCCTCTAAAATAAGAGTAAGCCCTCTTACATTAAAAAGTAGAATTTTTAATTTGTATAGCATTCTTGAATAACCTTTATTAATAAAAGTTAAATAATAGTGGTCCCAAATGAGATCCTTGATGAAAATTAGATAGGACAACGAAACCAAATGATCTACTCCATCTATAGACATGGTTTGTTCCCAATTCAATATATAAATTATCATTGATAGACATGTTTACTAATTTCCTGGATCAAAAGTATACAGAGTTGTTCAGTTTATATAGTTAGGATTTCACTAGCTGATATTTTATCGAAAAATAAAGGTACTTTGTCCAATAAACCTTCAAGTTTTGCTTTCTTTTTGATGTATCGGGTTCAGGTATACAGAAAATTGCAAAATTGTTAGTTTTAATTTTTACTTTCCTGTCTGTATACAGATAAGGAAAGTATAGGATTCAATATTTTTTTGACCTCGAGTTGTCATAGGATTTTACGTTTTGGAGTCCCCTGAATCCGTTTTGACTATTTTTGCCATGTCTGTTTGTGTTTGTAAAACTCATGAACGGATATATAGAAAAACACCAAATTTTAAACTTAATCCATCCTGAGGTGAGCTGATTAGATTTTGGGCATAGTCGGAACATCTGGTGGGTAATTAATAGAGGGTCGTTTTTCTATTTGATAGTAATGTTATTCTCCATAATTTTTGTTCTATATAAATTTCTTAAAATGGTCCGTATTCGAGAAATTGACAAAAAGTGAAAATTCGAATAAATATATTTTCAAGTAAAAGTTGTTGCGATATCATTCTCTATAATTTTTGTTCTATACATAATTTCTCTAAAATGGACCGGAGAAATTTATTGAGAAAAAGGTTAAAATTTTAATTTTTCAGTATTTACAGGGTGATACAATAGGTTGTACAAACTAACCGGAAAAAGCCTGTAATAACTGGACAGGAAAGTAATGTGTTGAACACATCAGATTTTTAATTTTGAAATGTGTACTTGATGATAAGCTTTTAAGGCACCTGACAAAGTAATCAATTACAAAGATTGGAAAGTTGACTTGCCAGATTGCAAATCATATTGCAGTGACCATATTGTTAATCTATATATATAAAAGTGAAATACCACTGACTGACTGACTCATCACCAGATCTCCAAAACTATAAGACTTGACTTGAAATTTGGCATAGTTACTCCTTTCTCGACGTAGACACCCACAAAGAACGGATTTTATTCAAATCACATTTTAAGGGTGGAAACAGAGGGGGGTGAAAGTTTGTCGGGGATATCGATTTTTTTTTAAGGTAGAAACTTGAAAATTGTAATTGTAGTTACTGATCATAATTAAATAATGACGCATTTCAGAGTTTTTGGATTTTCACATTTTAAGGGGAGGGGGGGGGGGGGGGTGAAAGTTTGTATGGGACTATCGATTTTTTTGTTCTCTTTGGAGTTAGAAACATGAAAATTGAAATTGCAGCTACTGACGTGTTTCAGGGTTTTTTTATTTTCACATTTTAAGGGGGGTAATGGGAGGGGGGGGGAATTTATTTGGGAGTATCCATGTTTTTGGTTCTCTTTAAAGTTAGAAACATGAAAATTGGAATTGCAGCTACTAAGCACAAATTAATAATGACGTGTTTCAGGGTTTTTGGATTATCACATTTTAACAGGGGGAACCAGAGATGAAAGTTTATTTGAAAGTATCGATTTGTTTAAAGGTAGGAACTTGAAAATTGGAATTGTAGGTTCTCATCATAAATAAATAACAAAATATTTTAGGGTTTTGCTTTTTCACATTTTAAGGGGGGGAAACGGGGGGGTGGAAATTTATTTGAAAGTATGTATATATTTTGTTTGTTACTTAAAATTAAAAACATGAAAATTTGAAATACATCTACTGATCAAAAATAAATAATGATTTATTTAATGGTTTTTGGATTTTCACATTTTAAGGGGGAGAAAAATAAAAATAATATAAATAAAAAATAAGAACTGCGTGCAATCTGGTATTATCGCGTTTTTTTTAGGAAGTCGTGCATTTTTTGTATACTAAAAACACGACTCCACGCGTGCGAAGCCGCGGGCAACAGCTAGTTAGTTATATAATTTACCAATCTGACAATTTAATATAGGGATTTAGTCCATTTAAATATTTGCCTAGTAACATTATCAAATAATTTGGGATTAGTACTTTGGATATGCTTTGTAATTAGATATTATTTTTGGAGATTATCATCTCGGTAGCACTGTTGTGTTGCAGCCGGTATTCACTTACATACCTTTTAGTGGTTCAGATCCTGGATCAATCTATGTGAATTTTTAATTTATTTGCAGGATTCGTTGAAGAAATTGATGGTTGACGTATTTGCCAGTAATTTAATTTCTGTTGATATAGTATCCAGTAGGCTTGGGTTCACGAACGAACTAGTTCAAACAAGCATATCTCTTTAATGAACTAGTTCAGAACAACTGGATCACATAGCTCATTAGTTCGGTTGAACCGAACGAAAACGTTATAGATACAGTTTCTTATAAATCGTGTGACCTTTTCATTTTGATTATTACCCACCTCTGTGCCTTGAGTTTTTTGTAATGCTGGACAAGATTTTTAGCGAAATAATAACTATGTTAAATTCAGAAAGAGTATCTAATTTTCTTTTTTTACACAATATGTAAATTGTAATGTAAATAACTCTGGATACTGCCAACTTCATTAGTTTTTTTTTTGCTTATTTTTCAAAGATTCTTTTATTAGGTAAATAATAATTTTTTAAATTTCACTTATTTTTATATATCGTTCATACCTCACATTCATCGAATCATCACCCATACTGTTAAAATATTCAGCTGAACTATTTGAACAAATTAGTTCACTTCATTCAGTGAACGAGCAAGTGCAAGTTTAGTATCCAGATTTTAAATCGTCGTGCATTACGGTTTTGATAATGGGTAGCTGGGCGAGGTTTTCCTGACTTGTATATCAAATGGTACTATTAATCATCTGTAAATTGCCCCGGATAGACACGGCAAATAAGTCTAAAATCCTTTCCTCGTACAAAAGCGCAAAGTTGAAATTAACTCCTAAGAGGGTGAACCTAAACATTTTATGACCGATTTAAATTAGAGAAAATACATGCTGATATAGCTAATTAGAAAACTTACAATATCTTGCTACTCAATTCATAACAAAACGGTCATAAATGCAGAAAAGTATATGAAATATTTAAGAGAATAAAAGGATTCTAGTATATGTAGATCTAGATTTTAAAAAGAAAATGCAACAAATAAGTCTTAACTTCAAAAGGGTCTAATAGGATATAATAAAATAATGTAGATTTACTTTTTTTCTATTTTTATTATAGTCATCTTATAAAACATAACTTATTTCTTAGCGGCTGCTGCTTCATCTTCCCTCTGGTAGTTCTGCAACACTTCTTGCTTCTTTGTAGCAATACGTTCTTCCCGTCTTTCTCTAGCTTGTTTCACCTAAAGACAAAAAAATGTATGTGAAAATCTACAGCACATTATATTATAGAAAATGATTTTCCATTTTATTTTTAAATTTACAACAAATGCAACAACCATTTCCAAACAAAGTAAAAGATAAAGTAGACTAGATGAAGAACATAAAAAATAGTCCATAAAGGCCTATTTGCACTGCTAGTGGTTAAGAAAAAAAGCAAGCTTTAAATGACATTTTTATCTTCACTTATTTCTTAACGACTAGCACTACAAATTGGCCCCAAAATCTCACAATGTTATTTTATCTCCATATTCTCTTTCCACTAGGAAAACCACAAGACACTATTCAGATACAAGAAATTCATAAGGAAAATTTAAACACAAATAGATTAACTAGTATTACGGTCTAATTTAGTAAATGAGCCATGATTGAGGACCTTGCTGTATTTTTGTT
Organism: Psylliodes chrysocephalus; assembly: GCA_927349885.1. Classification (NCBI taxonomy): domain Eukaryota; kingdom Metazoa; phylum Arthropoda; class Insecta; order Coleoptera; family Chrysomelidae; genus Psylliodes; species Psylliodes chrysocephalus. The sequence goes on from OV651818.1 coordinate 59,714,362, forward strand.
TACTTTTGGGAAAAAATAAAAATAATTGCTGCTTATTCGAACAAAAATAAAACATTATAATCAAAGGGTGACAGGTGACATATTTACATGTAACTTACTTTACTTTCTTGTTGGTGATATATCTTTGTTAAAATGGAAAAAATAATTGGAGCAGTCTCTCTCTCTTGCACCAAAGTTAAAAAAGATGCTTTTGGCTCTTATTAAAAAGTAAAAAAGTTTAATAAAGCCCATTTAGGAGACTTTTCAAATTTAAATGTTGTTTGTTTTAGAATTGTCAAGAGATTTTAATTTCTAGTTTGATAATTAAAGACATAAATGTGTTGATATTTACTTTGATATTTTAGTTTAAAGCATTGAGATAGAATGAAGTAGAGATGACATAAACATACACTACTTTGCTTTATTACAGATGAACACACTGCGGGTGGCAGAAAAGTGTAATCAAAATGGCAACTTACGAGTGGTATCAATAATTTTATATTTGAAGATTGGCAGAATTAAATAAAAAAAATGGCATTTATTCTCACCAAAACTAACTAGCTTGGTTTTGACATATGACGTAACAGTGTAATGCGAAGGTGTGAACACTTTTAGTATCGTCATAGCATCTTTTTATTCTATTTCAATAGTTTAAAGTTTTTAATTTGGATAGTACACCATAGAACAGGCCCTTTAGCCCCTGGTAACATCTTTATATGAAATAATTTCATGACAACAAAGTTAAAATGAAATCTAGGTGTTTTCTATTATGAAGAAAGAAACAGTTTATAATGTGCATTTGTATTATTCTTAATGCACAATAAGCTTTTTAAAATGCATATAAATGAAATGGTTAAAATGCTGATAATAACAAGTACAACTAGATATTAGATAGATGCAAAGTTTTACATGAATGAACAGATTTTTTTCAACATTTTTTTAGGATTCCTAAAATTTTTGGATATTTAGGTGTTTTCATTATTTTGTTCCAGATACATATTTGGAATCCAAAAGTTTACAATTTTTTACATTTAAATTATTTTATTTTATCATGAACTTAATGTTTGCAGAATGTGATTAATATGATAAAATTATATTTGTTAAGTTTTGCTTATTTTATACTTTTTGACATTACCTATATATTTTTTTATTCTTTGGTTTTTTGCAACCCTAGGTACAAATGTCACAGCCAGCAACAACGAGAGTCATTTGTTGGAAAAAATTAATAGTTTCTAATTAGTTCAATGATCTACAAATATCTATATTTCTGTTCAACATCCATTTTCCCCTCACTTGGTTATCCTGACCTTTCAAGAATACCACTTTTTTGGGAAAGTGAAAATCAAATGAATATACTATAATATATTCCTCAGCGAGTTTTAATTTTTCCCATTTTCAAGCACTTAATTCAAGCGGATTAGTGTTGTCTGACAACAGTTCTCATTAAAAAAACAGTTTGCTTACATCAAATAAAGCTCATTTTTATAAAAGTTATTTATGTTTTTAAAACCAATTTTTGAAAAAAATTTCCAATGCCTAGTACATTAAGATCAGGGTTGGAAAAATTAAATAATGTACACCTAAATAAATTTTTAGATTTTATAGGTTTTTAGTTCTTATATATTATTATAAAACAAAAAATATAAGCAAAACTTAAAACTTGAAAAATAGAATTTTCTTATATTAAAAAAATAACATTCTGCAAAAAAAACATTTTTTGAAAGGCACCCATGATGAGACAAAACAAAAAATCAACAAAATGTTTCAATTTTAGTACAAGAAAGTTTTTAAATTTATTATCATGGATTTAAGATTAGAAAGTTTGAAATTACAAAAACTATAACTTTTTTTTATAACTTAATGTCAAATAAGTACTAGGTATAAATTGAAGACTGTTTTTTTAAGTGAAAAAACTGTTATAGCTTTACTTAATATTTTCATTAGTGACTATTTGGATTGACAGGGAAAATGTCAATATTTTATTATTTTCTTTACCAATGTCTATCATGGTATCCATCATCTTTACTTGTCAAATTTAATGTAAATACTTTGTATTTTCATATTTATATCATGCCTACAAGCTAGTTTGAATAAATAAATCTACATTGAATTATACCTAGTCTCGTTTTAAAAAATTTCTTGGCAAGTACATATGAGTGATACCTACACACTAATCTTTCCAGACAAAAAAAAATAATTTTTACCTTCATTCTCCTGGCATTAGCTTGATCTGCTAACATCTTAGCACGTGCCTTCTCAGCCTTCTTTTTGTGAATGTATTCCATAAGAACACGTTTGTTCTTGAATACATTACCCTTAGCCTTCATGTACAGTGAGTGGTATAGATGTCTGTCAATCTTTTTCGCTTCCCGATATTTTTTTAATAATCGACGCAAAACGCGCATGCGCTGGATCCATAATTCCTTTTCGAAAACAAAACATATTTTAATGTTATTTAAGTAACGGGACTGTTTGTGCTTACCTTTTGGGGTGTACGGGCATTAGCAGTACCTTTCCTTTTACCAAAACCGCAGTGCCTCCCCTTTCTACGAGCTTCGGTGTTCTTACGTACGCGGGCACGTGAATGTACCGCTACAGGTTTCTTAATAATAAGACCATCCTTGATCAATTTACGAATATTTTGTCCTAGACAAAAAAAATACATCACAAAAGAACATTTTAAATTAGGTTATGTACACTTACTGGAATTTGTATTGGCAATCTCATTGATTTCATTAGGATCCAACCATACTTTCTTCTTACCACATCTCATAACAGAGGCTGCCAGCCTCTTTTGAAGTTTTAAGGAACTGCAAATAAAAAATAATGAAAAATGGTGGCACCATGTGGTGTAATACTTGTATGCCTTTTATGTCAACATGGAAACAAATAGGCAATAAACAAACATTGAAAATATATGTGTGGCTATTTAAGGTATGAAAATTAAACATGTTTTTTGGTTAAGAAACGATTATTATTAAAGATTTTTAACAAACCTCATTGCTCACACGCTCTTCTCAACGTGTTTCCCGAAAAAGAAATATGTCTACCTTTCTAAAACGTCAAATAATAGAAAGCAATGCAGCCAACCATAAGATTTGTTGTGACTACCAACCGCTTTAAACCATGAGGTGGGTTCGGATATTTGGTTCGGGTAACACTTATTAGAGTTCTTTGAAAATAATCGATCAATTAAGACCACAAAGCACATAGAGGTTCCACGTGAATGACCAAGGTCAAAACCGACAACTGACATTTTTTATGCTATTTGCTCCAAACTCTAGATGGGGCTACTGGTGAAATTATGATTTCTTACTCCATTTTTAAGCCTTATGGGAGAAAAACTTAACCAAAGACTCCAAAGATGTGACGTGTATTTATTTATGTTCTTGGTTAGTTTCATTTTTCCGTCTGATTTTAGTGATTTTTTTGTTGGCTTTGGCTTTTGGTTTCTGTTTATAGTTTCGTCTTAGTTATTTGCAAAATTGTGATGTTTCGCTTTTTTATTTCCTACTGTGTTTTGCAATAATTTTGGTGCTACGTTGAAAACTTCGAAAAAACTTCATTGATTCACCATATATTCACCATGCATCTGCATCATAAAAAGACAAACGGGGACAACAACTAATTGATAATCAATTTATCACTGGACTGGATTCCGAAATATGTATCACCATCTGTATTTAGAAGGAAAATACCTATTTATCATTGAATGAATAGTTAAAAGGATTCACCTTTTAATACAATACCTATATTACATTTGTCCTCAGTTAAAAAGACATTTATAAAATATATAACTTTAGTGTTAATAAAATGTAATATCCTAGTCTCTACTTCACATTTAAATTATTGATAGGTATTTTAAAGATTTGAGATTATATATCTATTTGCTCCAAGTAAGTATTCGTTAAATATGTATTATTATTTGTATTTATTTTTATCTAATAATATTTATTTAAGTTATTAATAAACATATCTTAAGAATGTTCCATTTTATTATTTATTGATATATCTTATATTTATTTAATACAAATATGCAGAACCAACTCTCCACATTAGACCCCTTATAACAAATTAATTCTTCAAATTTGGTATACTCGACCTAAATTATTTTGTAAAATAAAAGTTTCGAACTTACTAGTTCCATACTTTATTTTATAAAATAATTTATGTGGAAATCATTTAAAATTTAATTTAAAACTACTACCTACTCCTAAAAATTACAATTTGAATTTACCGCCATCTGTCAATTGTCATTTTAGTTCCAGCTCCAAACACAAGGTGTCGCTAATTTGGTTTAAAAGTTTAACATTGGCGTGGGGTCTCTAGAAGATACATGCTTTGTGATTAAGACCCAACTCAACTTTTTCTTAGGCTAGAAAACGATTTTTCATTCGAACTAATACAACACATCACTTTAAATTTCTATCTCATACGTAACACGATGAGTTTAAATCTCTTTAAATTTTTAAATCTCAACACATGTTTCCTGAAATAATTAAGGCAAAAATAAAAGAATGTATTTTGTGTTAGGGAGGCGCGAATTTTTTAAAACATCGATGTTGACAAAATGACATCAAAAAATGTAAAAAAAAATCGCAAAAGAAAATATCGATGTTTTTCCATATATCGATGTGTCTGTAAACATTTATGTTTTCCAAAAATGTTCATTGAAGAGCAAAAAAAAAGAATAACACTGATCAACAAAATCAAGCCCACATACTTTGATTTTCTTTTACTATACGGAGAATGGTCGCACTGCGCAGCTTTCTGAGTGCCTTTTAAAAGGAGATAGAAAACTTCGCCATTTTGAACCCTTATTACGTGTTGCCTACATCTTGGCGCAATATTTTTAATAGGTGCGTTTTAATCATTCACTTCTACTTCGGAATTGTCGGTTTTCTTGTTTTAATCTGACAGGTTAAAACGACTAAACCGACAATTCCGGAAGCAGAAGCGGATGATTGAAACGCACCTGATATTTTGCTTGCTGCTGTCAGTGTCAGTGAATATTATTTTTGAAGTCAGTTTATTGCTAAAGAATCAGTTAGCTCACTCGGACCAGTTGAAAGTTCCAAAATAACATCCACTCCAGGGATACAAATTCAGGAGACGCAGAAGACTGCTGTTTTATTATAGGCGGTTGTCATATATTGTATTATCCGAGTTGCACAGTGTATAAACTGAAACATTGAGATCCAAAGTGCCGACGCAGAGTGAGCGATCTGATTCTTTAGCTGTAAACTGTGTCACAGGGTTCAAAATGGCCGCGCCCTATGTTGTTAAACTGATTCTGATTAATGAGCACTTGAAAGGCAATATGGCCGCTCGCAAAAGGACCAATGAACTGGAGTGGGGTAGAAAGCCAATGTGCATATTGTGTCAATAGAACAATATGCGACTCTATGGGCGCAGCCATTTTCATTTCTCATCTCACTCGGGAGTATTTATAATAACCATTTTCTGTTTCACTTTGTTATTGTTCAATCCACATGCTGGTGGATCAGACAATAACAAAATGAAATAGAAAATGGTTGTTATAAATACTCCCGAGTGAGATGAAAAATAACCTGTCTTTGCCCTTAGAGTCGCATGTCAAGCCTATTGACAAGCATTCTACCCCACTCCAGTTCATTGAAAAGGACCCGCTTTTAGCAATCTATACAACTATATATAAGTATCATTGACCTTGTCAATCAGCAGGCCACAGGGTTGCCACATCTAAACGTCAGTTCCCACTTCAGCATTTTGACAGGTCGTTGGAATGCCTAATAGAGGACTTCTATCAATGAACTGGAGTGGGGTAGAATGCTTGTCAATAGGCTTGAGATGCGACTCTATGGGCGAAGACAGGTTATTTTTCATCTCACTCGGGAGTATTTATAACGACCATTTTCTATTTCACTTTGTTATTGTCTGATCCACCAGCCTGTGGATTGAACAATAACAATGTGAAACAGAAAATGGTTATTATAAATACTCCCGAGTGAGATGAGAAATAAAAATGGCTCCGCCCATCGAGTCGCATCTTGTTCAATTGATACAATATTCACATTAGCTTTCTACCCACATACTTTGATTTTCTTTACTATACGGCGCAAGAGAGAGTTTTATAGTTTTTTAGGGGAAACATTTTGGCTAAATTAATTTTTTTATAGCTGACCATAATATGGCCATATCGAGGTGGATTTTTTTTTTTTAATTGAAACCCTATTTTTTTACATAGGTATTCTTAGAGTTCATAAAAAAATAAGAAACTTCTAAAGGAAACATTTTTTTATTGGATTTCTACTTATTGAGTAACACCTACTTGAAAATTTTGCTGGGCGAAAAAAAGTTAGCCATATTATGGTTTGCTATAAAAAACAATTTTATCCAAAATGTTTTCCCCAAAAAACTATAAAACTGTTTTTTTTTTATATATATATAAAAGGCGATATTTAACTGTAACCCTTTAATTTGAACACCCGGTATATTTGACATTTTTTTGGAACGTAAAATAAAAATTCTACCAGTAGATAATATATTCATTTGTTTTTCAGAATACATTAATTATTGTTCTTAACCTACAACACGTTCAGGGGGTCGATTCTCGATTCGTAGGAATTCTGTTTCTCGCGGGCCATTTTTGCTGGTCGTATTGTATGTAGGGTTTATTTAAATGAGTATGGATATATTAAAAAAAACTGAGAACTATTCCAAAAGAATACAAAAAACAACTCGAGAACAGTACAAGTTGTATTTATTAGATTTGAAAGACAAACCAAATTTGATACTTTCAATCCTTTTTCCTGATTATCTTTTCTATTGATGTCATCTGCTTCGCCAACTCAGGCCATATTAGCCTCGTTTTCTGTGTAGGTTACGGAGCAGTATTATTATAATAAGTATACTTCCATAATATAGGTTTTGTTACTGTTTCGCAGTGCTACTTTAGGAACAGCACTGTTAATAAGAATTCAATAGTAAATGGTCGAATGGGCAATCCTAACTTGGAATCAGATTTATTTTTAAAATAATTAAATAAATTAGAAAAAAAAATCCATACAAATTGTACTTGCTGTGTTAGGTAGATGGCAATTTAGTTGTAAAATTTGTAAAAAAGTGCTTCTATTATTTAGAACACATCCTGATTCACAATGAAAAATGAGAGGGAATGCAAAAAATCACTATAACGACAAAATCAAAGTATGTGATAACGACACTTCATATTATTAACGACAGCTACAATTTTACAACCATATTTGTCTATTTTCAACGACAATCGTTGTCTACTGAATAAGAAAAGTCGTCTGTGAACGATTATCGTCTATTAACGACGTCGTTCAGCGTTATTGAATAGGCCCCTTTTTGTGTGGCGTAGACCATACGAGGCAAGAGAGAGGTCCGACACGCCCAACATAGGGCACGGCCATTTTGAACCCTGTGACACAGTTTACAGCTAACGAATCAGATCGCTCACTCTGAGTCGGCACTTTGGATCTCAATGTTTCAGTTTATACACTGTGCAACTCGGATAATACAATATTTGACAACCGCCTGTAATAAAGCAGCAGTCTTCTGCGTATCCTGAATTTGTATCCCTGGAGTGGATGTTATTTTGGAACTTTCAACTGGTCCGAGTGAGCTAACTGATTCTTTAGCAATAAACTGTGACTTCAAAAATAATATTCACTGACACTGACAGCAGCAAGCAAAATATCAGGTGCGTTTTAATCATCCGCTTCTGTTTCCGGAATTGTCGGTTTAGTCGGTTTAACCTGTCAGATTAAAACAAGAAAACCGACAATTCCGAAGCAGAAGCGGATGATTAAAACGCACCTATTAAAAATATTGCGCCAAGATGTAGGCAACACGTAATAAGGGTTCAAACTGGCGGAGTTTTCTATCTCCTTTTAAAAGGCACTCAGAAAGCTGCGCAGTGCGACCATTCTCCGTATAGTAAAAGAAAATCAAAGTATGTGCGTAGACCGAACTCACCTATTTAGGAACGCTTTTTAGGGTTTAGACAACGTCCGGATGCGTTTACCCCACATTTCTGAACGCACCCCAGCAGTTCTCCCACTTCATACACAGAAATTGACAGTTTTGTTACGGAAATAACCGAAGTGGACCCGACACATTGGCGTACGAAATTTTTTTTTGATGTTAATGACAAGTTCGGGTAAATAGTTTAATAATTTGCGAATAACTGTTGAAATTTTGTAGAATTATGATTTGAGAAATTATATTACTTGTTTAATAATTATTTCTAGTTCATAAATACATGCGATTGTCCGGTTCAGCTGGTAACAATTTAAAATTACTTATTTTGTGAAACGACACTGGCAAATAAACATTACCCAGAAATTTTCGAAGCCGTCCGACAGGGATTGACGTTTACCCCCTCTATTACTTACTTCAACTTTTGCCCCCTGCTCCTGCTGCCCCCTGCATTCTACAAGAAGAATAAAAAAAATAACCACGCGAAATATCTAACACAATTTCATCAGATTTTAAACTTTAACTTACTTTAAGTAGTTCCTCGTTGTAAGTTTTGACAAAAAATATAACTTCAAATTAACTTTATAAACAGTATGTCTGGGGAAAATAAACAACGTAAGAAACGTTTTATAGGTTAGTTACACATATGTTTCAATCAAAATTTTAAATTATTTTAGCTTTGTACACGTCTGATAGCCGGGGCAATGACGATACCGGCGATGGAAGTGAGCAAAAACCATTTAAAACAATTTTACGAGCCATGCGAGAGGCAGGTTCGGAGCCTTTTCCGGTAATATACGTTGACAGCAATGAAGAAAGTACTAAATACGAACCGGCTGCTAAGTCACAGTTGAAAAAAATTCAGAAAATATGGGTAAGAGAAAACTACAAACAAGCAGACAAAGGTAAAAAAGAGGAGGAAGATGCTGAAAAGAGAGTAAAAAATTTAGATGAAGCTAAAAAGATTGTTATCAGTGAGGACAAAACTTTACCAGCAGCAAAAAAAATTAGGATTTTTGAAGGTAATATATTTAATTTTTCATTTCTGAACTCGCCTGATTGATAACATAACAGCTTATTGACTTAGTCACAGGTCAAGATCGAAGTTATCACTTATACAGTAGAAGGATATTTATTACTTTTTTCTTTTATGAACCATGATCTGGGTTTCCCCAAATCATATTTTCTACTTAACCTGGTAACAAACCTTCTAAACAATTGTAGCAAATTAAAGCATTAAACCTTGAAAACGGGGAACAAAGATATTTTAATTTTCAACAGTACCCTAAACATTCTATGGAAAAACTCATATTAAATTTTAAAAATGTGAATTGGTGGTGACACAATAGTACTTATTAAGCACTTTTTCAGTATTAGAGAGATTATGATTATAGGAAAAATGATAAATATTTACAGATAAGCAATGCTAAATATGTTTAAAAGTTATGTTGACTATTTATATTGCAGGTATTTATATAGAAAGGTAGATTATTGCATCATTATCTCATTTATAGTTATTCACAATGTGAATTGCCTTTTTTTTTAAAAACTATAATTTTTTTATATATATATTTCACTATTTATCAAATATAAACAGGATTATTTTTCTATAAATTTCTAACATTATTGAATTAAGCTATATTAGTTTTGTATTTAGTTTCCTGATCTAGAAATAAATTTTTCCCATCAGATTGGACACTTTTTTATTCCATCATAGTAGAAACTCGTCGGACATTCTTGTAGCTATTGAAGCACAAATGCTTTCATTGCGTCATTGTTAAATGTTGGCCACCAAGCGCTTTTTTTGAGGGACCCTAAAAGATGAAAGTCACAATAGGATAAGCCGAGACTGTATGGTGGATGTTCCAGAATTTCCTAGCCTAATCGCCTTGTGGTATTGGCCGTACGAGTCCTGGCGTTGTCATGCAAAAGAATAAAACTTTCAAGGCATGTGGTGGACACTTCCGTAACTGATGTTCACTTATGATTTTCCAGAGATTTATGCATTAATTTTTCTTGATAAGATTTCTCACAGCCTCATTATTGGCTTTGCTCACACTCGTCCTGGCAGATAGCATGGCTCTCGTTCTCTTTTACCACATAAACACATGGTTTCTTGACAGGGTATTTTTCCCGAACTGTGCCTATAATCGCTGCAAAATTTCAGTTTGAATCACCCCCTTCTTTGCCACAAACACATACATTCCTCCATGGATACATGCACTACTTTCTCACTCATGGTTTCTTTTCATACTACAGCTAGTTACATACAAGCGGCTAGTTCTCCTAGCTCCCGGACGGTACTGGCTATCTGCACGTTAACTCGTTAAAGGTCAGGAACCCTGAGTAAATTTAAAAATTAATGAGTCCTTTTTATATTTGATACCCCCTAGTACTTTGTTTTTTCTTTTATAAACCATGAGCTGGGTATTCGGTATTTCCCAAATCATATTTTCTACTTATCTACACAAGCTAGATATAAAAATGGAAACATGAAAATTGACTATGCTTGACCTGTTAACAAACTTGCAACATATTCATTAAATTCTAAAAATATGATTTGGTTATATTTTTCATGCTAGGATATTTGCAAAGCACTTTTCAGATATTATAGAGATTATGATAAGGAAAATTATAAATATTTACAGATACGTGATGCTAAATATTTTTCAAAAATTGTTTTTTATATTGCAGGTATTTAAAGATATTTAAAACGACTCTTACATCATTATCTCATTTTTTTCATTTATATTCAAGTAATAAGGTCTAAATCTACCTTTTATATCACTTTATAATTTTTTAACATTAACCCTTAACCTAACTCTAAAAACATGCTTTTATATAAATTATTATATTGATATCACTAGCAGTGTTGCCAAGCCATTTTAATAGAAATTACCAGGAAGGCACAAACAACTGCATGTTCTCCCACAAAAAAGTTAAAAACTTGTTTTAATTTTAGGTATTAAATAAAAGAATACGTTTTCTATCTAAAACAAACATTAAAACTTGAAAATATCAAAAACAATAAAATAAAAAATACCTTTTTATAAAATTATAAAATAAAATATACGAATATAAATTTAATAAACAAATTAAAATAAATTACACGTCTATGACTGAATGACAATATCAAAAATCGTAATATTAAAAATCAGAAACAAAATCGTTTTTAATGACGCCAGACTGTCAAGTCTCAGGTCATGGTAAACTTAGTTCAAATGACCACAGAACCCAAATACATTTAACAAAATCTAATAGGTAATAATAATAGATTTATTACTCTTAAAAACATTGTTTTACAGCAAGGGTTTGACATACAAAGACATACCTGTTTATGAAATATAAATTAATCATATACGAAATAAAAAAACAGAACTGCATTAGGTTCATTCAAAACTATAGCTATTTTATGAAATAAAAACAAAACAGATCATGTTGATTACCATATTATATCCTCCATTGTAACTTGACAAACTGGGCCCTAACCTAGTTTTCCAAATACCCTTAACCTTGGCCTAAATTTCGATCCCCACGAAGTGATGTTAAAACCCCCAGAATTACGTTTAGAGTTCAATGTAGCTGTAATGGAGGAAGAACAAAGGAAACACCGAGATTAATTTGGAATACTGTTTATTCTTTTGTACAGCCGGATATTTAGATTATGTGCCATTTTTAGGTTTAACATTATGTTTAGGTAGGCTTTCCAATGTGTCATTTCTAACCTCAGAGCTTTTAGTTCCCATAAAAGGGTAAAATAAAAGTCGGAAGTACTTTGGTATATTTGTTTGTCTCCTAATATACAATCACACGTTTCCACGGAAATACTGAATTACGCATTGTCTAATAAAAGAGAGTACAGCGGTAGCACGGGGAGTTCGGTGAAATATAAAATAATGTTTGTAACATGTGTAAAACCCGGAGTTTAGATTTACCTCACCATACGTTACGTCTTTCCCTAATATTCCAATGCCGTAATGTACTGACATACCCAGTCCTGTATGGAAAACACTGAACGGTCGATCGGAGAACACCTGATATAAAGGGGGATGCCCGTCAGGCCCACTTTTGGGGTATCTCAGTAGAGATCCATCCAAGCCTCTATCAGGCTTTAATTTACATAGCCGCAAGGGAAATACCATTTTTAGGCCCTTACTATTGAGGTCCCTGGCGGTCTATGGTGGCCTAAGGCTCTTTTTCGGCGCGATGCTCTTTTGCTCTGTCGATTGACAAATCATTGTTATTAATCACAGTTCTGAGGATACGTTAGCTAGTCCACAAACACAATTTCACCTATTTATTCTAAATAAATAACAAACATACCGACTACTTCCTCGTAATGTCCCGCTAAAGATATGTGGATATGTACAAATAAATATGACCCTCCTCAATATTCATGATTCTACCCGCCGCTGTACATATCTCCTTTTTCCCGAAAAATCGATATACAAAACTAACACTCCTTACGGCCAAAATGACACATTTGTCTACCCAATTTTGTTTTACAAAGAACGACAGAAAACATTTTTTAACCGCAATCTGACTTTAAAATATATACAAATCAAGGCCTTTTATCCTACCAATCTACATCTGTTTGCCATTTAAAAGTAAAACCGAAAGTGCGTTTCCTCTTTACTGAAAGGGGCAGGTAATGTTTACAGACAACCAAAACTTTACAATTCGGCCCTTTGGCCATAAATCTAAATGACTTAATTTATTACTTGAGAGTGTTGACCGACTTTACAATAATTAATATTTATGACAAAACATCACTATCGATTCTCTAAATAGTATAATTTAGCACAATATACAAACCCTACAATTTTTCCCACAATAAACGTTTATCAATGAATACCAAAAATATGACAATAACACACAGACGCGAATGTTCCCGCTAATGAATATAAAAGTAATAAAGTGATACCTGTAACCCAATAATGTTAGTCTAAACTCTCCCCCGGAATATCTAAATATTAAATACTAGTTTGATTACTTTAATATTGCGATTATCGTTTTAATTTTACGTAAAAGAAACCTTACAGAAAAAAAAAGTATACCGCTGATAAAAGCGTCTACCTGACGCAAGTTCGTCGGGTCAGCCTTAAGGGTGACGAAATCCACTACGAACGTCGTCGCCTAGAGTAGTACTTTTAATCATTTAGTAACATTTTATAATGTTGAATCGAGATATAAAATATCTGGCGTTTAACTAGACTAGCGTGGTATTACCAGTATCAGTTACGCCAATATTTTAGTCGCTCGGTAGATACAACCTTACAAAACAGTTCTAGGAGCGAAATCTGGTTCTATTAAACGTGTATCTGCTTGGTCTGACTATATATCTCCTTTTACTTATATATAAAATATAAGAAAAAGGTGGTCATCCTAAAGACAACTGGATATCTATGCAGAAGCCGTCGTTTATAGAAACTAATTTCTCTACTCCGTCGATATCTTTTATTTCCGTTCTCAAAATATAACAAAAACGCGGCCACCGTAAGGGTAGCGATATCTCTTTTTAATTATATTTGAAGAATATAAAGAAAAAGGAGTCACCGTGGCGGTAACGTGGATATTTGCGTTTTTTGTTAACTTGACTCGGTGAAGATCAAAAAGCTAATGTCCCCCCAGCCCACAAAAACCCTGGTATTTATACTTAAATTTCCCATATATGCAAATGTATCGGAAAGAGAACGACTGTGAATTCGGTGTATAAAGACTATAAAGCCCTGTATTAATTCCTGAATATAACCCTATCGGTTTACATCTGGTCTTTTAGCTAGCGGCTGTTACAGTTTACGCGTCGATTTCTTTTCCCAGAAGTAATTAAACGGCGCCTACGAGGCGGGATACGCTGGGATGTTGTTTGAATTCGAAATAAAAATTTGAATATATGTAATATATAAGAATTATTTAAATTAATTATCAACCCCCAGTTGTCGGATTTCACTATTTGTTGTAAGTTATTCATTTATTATAAATGAACAGTTACAGACAGGGCTTTAAACAACCCAGAGTCACTTTGCCATCATACAGGTAAAGGGCATTTTACAGCCTTTTGCTATTTTAACTGTTAAAACTTGATGGCTGACTGCAGGCCCAATGTTGCTTATTATTAAAATTTCAGCAGGTTAATTGAAAAATAAAGAGCTAGTTTTTTTTTCAAAAAGGTTATAACCAGTTGAAAAATGCACTTTCATCAATTAATTCCCCCTATTGTTTCTCCTAGCCAAAACCTAGGTTGTTTTGTAGATATGTATTTAACATTATTATAGTGAGCCCTTAAAAAATACAACCATATGAGGGAGACAAGTAACTATGAAAATATAATAATGGTCTCTCAACATTTAGCCAACATGGTCATATATTAGTAATACTCTCTAATTCACCCCCTTACGAGTGAATTTCAACCCCTAAAGCTGACTAAGCTTGTGTGGGGAAGGGACGTCTATGATTATTAATATTTGCCGCTCCGGGACGACTTAAAGATACTCATTTGACTTACATATGAGCAAAACCCGGACAAATCTCGCCCACCATCATTGAAACTGTAATGCATGGCGATTTGTAATGTCGTTGTCATTTCAACAGAAATTATGTTACTGCTAATACAGCACACGTCAAATCCTATAACGAACCATGCAAATTAATTAAAAATTCACATGGTCTGCTGTAGGATTCGAATCCGCTTTCTCTCTCAACCACAAAATTGCCTATAAGTGAATATAAGGACGTGAGGCAACTATGCTACTGAGCTAATTGTAGATATAACATCCGATGTCTTTGATAATCGAATTGTTGAGTTATGAATGGGTTATCTGTGATCAAGGATTTCTACTCTACAGGATTGTTCAATGCTTCGTCTATCCTCGAAATTATTCGGAGAAGTGACGTAATTGCGGAAAACTGGTATGCGCGAATTTATAAATGACCGTGATTATAAAATTGCTCTGGATTACATTTAGTGTGAAATAATAGAATGATTAACAATAAATATTTTTTTTATACAGTGTCTCTAACAGGTCTATACAAAATGCTAGCACAAATTCCTGAGACCAAAATATGAGGATCTAGCCCAATTTACCTTAATCAAAAATAGATAGTATCCAAAATACAGGGTGTCGGAGTTATTATTTTTTAATTTTTGTAAATATCGTAATAGAACATTCAAATTTTATTGAAATAAAATTTTTACCAGCTTTAAACAATTAAGATAACTATTTTTTTTTATTTGTCCTGGTTCTGTCTTGAATTAAAAAAAAAGTGGAAAGATATTTTTAAATCTGTAGATAAGAAAATAACAAACCTATTTTTTTTTTACTTATTTATTGACGGGAAACCCTCATTTTATTCGGGAATATATTAAATTTCAATTATGCATGCAGATACATGACTTACTGAAAATTAAAAACATACGCTGCTCCAGAAGAACAATGATGCATCTGCCTTCCAGCGACCACTAAAGGTACTAACATTACGTCTTTCTTTCACTGGAGAAATGCAACTTTACCTTGCTATTCATATAATATTTTGACCAATTGAAGTTTAAAATCTGCTTATATAATATCTGGATTTAAAATAAATGGCATGAATTTTTTCGAGGGAATTAGTTTTCTATCATTTTAGGATTACTTCTATCATAATATGACATTAAAATGCCCTCAAGAAGTCAATAAATAATTTGAGACTATCGCGTCCGATATACGGATCGATGCAATAATGATATAGAAATGTATATGTGCATGTATAAATTGTATATGTATATCTTATTTAAGTTTCATTCTTTCATTAATAATTCTTCTTTCTTAAAATTGAGCAATACCTACCCAGTGGTATTTTTAAATGGTACAACCAAAAGTAATTCAAAATACAAACATTTTTTAGGTGAAAAACATAGAGAAGGCAGAGTCAAAGTATATGGTTGGGTTCATAGAATCAGGAGACAGGGCAAAAATTTAATGTTTGTTACTCTCAGAGATGGCACTGGATTCATACAATCTGTGCTCAATGATAAACTTTGCCAAACATACAATGCTCTTGTTTTACAAACTGAATCATCAATACTGCTGTACGGGACAATTCAAAAAGTACCAGAAGGAAAAAATGTAAGAAAATTTAGTATTAATAAAACAGGTACATGATTATAAAATGTTTTTCATCAATTATAGGCTCCAGGAGGACATGAACTTGTAGTAGATTATTGGGAACTGATAGGTTTGGCTCCACCAGGTGGTGCTGACTCCATATTGAACGAACAGGCTTTACCTGATGTCCAAGCTGATAATAGGCACATAATGATTAGGGGAGAGAACACTTCTAAAGTCTTGAGGATACGATCTGTATTATTACAGGCTTTTAGGTATGCTAAATGTGGTTTCTATATTCTTTCAATATTTTCATTTATATCTTTAAAAAACAAGTATGATATCTTTTGTTTTCTTTATATTCTTAGAGACCATTATTTGGACAGAGGTTATTGCGAAATCACTCCTCCATCTATAGTCCAAACTCAGGTAGAAGGAGGATCGACGTTGTTCAAAATGGATTATTTCGGTGAAGAAGCATTTTTAACACAAAGCTCTCAATTGTATCTCGAAACTTGCCTGCCATCTATGGGCGACGTTTATTGCATAGCTGAAAGTTTTAGAGCTGAACAAAGCAGAACGAGAAGACATCTAGCTGAGTGAGTCGGTCAAATGAAGGTTGTAACTAATAATAGCATTTTTAAAATTATTTTTAGATATACTCACGTTGAAGCTGAATGTCCATTTATAACTTTTGATGACTTGTTGGATCGTTTAGAAGATTTGATTTGTGACGTTGTTGAAAGAGTTTTAAAATCGCCGTTTGGGCATATTGTATATGAACTTAACCCAGGTTTTAAAGTTCCAGAAAGACCATTTATGAGGATGAACTACTCGGATGCTATCGAGTATTTAAAGAAGAATAACATTTCGAAAGAGGATGGTACTTTTTATGAATTTGGAGAGGTAAGTAATTAATAATTACATATTTATTATAATATTAACCCTATAACGGTCGCTGGTACATACATGTACCAGTTATTATGGATCATCTGTCCATTGTATTTGACTGAATATTCTTTTTGATCAATGTTCCGCTTCGAGATACAAATATTTACATTAATTTCATTTAGCGCCATCTCATTATCAATAGTTTGTTTATTACTTTTTTATTTGAATTGTTAATTGGTTTCTTATTATATTAAATAGATGAATTATTTGGAGAGTTAATTATTTAATTATCAATTGATTGATCGATTAAGTGCCCAGGGCTTAGATAGCCTAATGTTTTAATTAAATATATTGGATGCATTTCCAACACTATGCATGATTTTGAAATTTTTATATTCTTCATCTGTGCTAGGTAGTTGAATAAAAGTACTCGATGAGTCCATTGTAATGAAAATAACAATGCTGGGGATGGAGGCTTGTTAATATTTTTTAACTACTATATTGTGTATTTTAAAGAGAAAAATTAAATCTAGTACAACTATTTTTCAACCAAAAGTAGTTTGAAGTTTAGCTACTTTTTCTGCCCAGCTCTGACAAGAAACGTGTTGTTCCGTAATAAACTCAGACCCGGCCCGAAGGACCAAATGTCTTGAGTGTGCCTTTTTGTGAATTTTCTCAGGAATTAGTTTTCTGATTGCATATCAGCACACAATACAATATTCACTTTATTATACTTAGCCGAGTACTTTGCTAATGTATGTATTATGAAAACCTAAAATGGCTAACTTGTTTAACGCTTGAAAAATAATATCAATCTTATTGACCGCTCTGCGAAATTGGAAAGAACTTTTGCCGATACTTCCTTATTTCCGGAACTGAGTTTACTACGGAATACATGTACTTATTAAACATTGATTTTTCTAAAAATATGGGCATGTCCATTTATTGCATTGACCCCTTCAATTCTAATCACCATATGAAATTTTCTTAATTAACAAATTACTAGTATTTTTCATTATTTAGGATAAAAAAGACGTAAGGCGACCTGTTTTTGGTCAGTGACCATCATCAGGCCTGTAAGGCAGAATATACTGGGTAGTAGAGTTGTAACATGAATATAAATTAAAAATGTACAATAAATACTAAGAATTAACAATTATGACATCATCACGAAAATAGTCAAAACGGATTCAGGGGACCCGAAAATGTAAAAATCCGTCGAAAGCTCCAGGTCGAATAAAATCATGATTCCTATACTTTCCTCATCTGTATACAGACAGAAAAGTAAACATTATTGTATGTTAAACGTCGATTTTTGTTTTAGGACATTCCAGAAATGCCAGAACGAAAAATGACTGACCAAATCAACAAACCCATCATGCTGTGCAGGTTCCCAGCTAATATTAAATCGTTTTACATGTCCAAGTGTCCAGAAGATAAACGACTCACTGAAAGTGTTGATGTTCTTTTGCCCAATGTAGGAGAAATTGTTGGAGGATCGATGAGGATTTGGGATTTGGAGGAATTGTTGAAAGGGTAAGTTAGATTTAATGATTTTTATATAGGGTTTGTAAAAATGAATGTTTTTATTTAGCTACAAGCAAGAAGAAATAGACCCAGCTCCATATTTCTGGTACACGGACCAAAGAAAGTACGGTACTTGTCCTCATGGCGGTTATGGCTTGGGTTTGGAAAGATTTGTCTGTTGGTTATTGAATAGATATCATATTAGAGAAGTTTGCTTATATCCTCGTTATTTGAACCATTGTAAACCTTAAATGTACACAGCCAAAAATGGCTGTCATGGCAGTAATAATATTCATAAAGGCATTTAAATATCTAATAATTTTTTTAATTATCATGTAATAATTTAGTGCTTCAAAATAAAACATTGGAAAAAGTAATTTATGAGTTATGTTTGATCCGTGTGTTAACGGAGCGTTTTAACCCAGATGAACCTACCAATCCGTTAAAAAACGCTGGTATAATAGTCTTCTGTATACTAACTCCGCAATTTTGAGATGGTTGTCTATACCAACAGTGAACAGTGACAAAATATCTTTTAACTATTTTGTAATATCGTCGTTTATGAGTAACAGCGGAAGTGTTTATAGATATTAATTTTTATTTGTTCGTCATGGATTCTTGGAGGTAAGCGAATGAAGAATGTTTTCTATATTTTGAAATAAATAGTATATTGGGCATTTACAGACATCAATAAAGACATGTTAAATGTTTAAAAATTATAATAAATCGTCTTTATTAATAAATTATACAAAGCTGTGCCTCTTTGTACAAAGAGGCACAGTTTAGCTACAAGCTATTCTTGTTCTTAACCTAAAAGTACAATATAGAAGGAAGCATAATGCTATTAATAAAATAATAAAGAAAATTAGATTTTAACTGATTTTATCATTAATTAAATTTCAAAATAATAATTAAGTTCGAAATATAAAATTAGATATGAAATAAAAAATAAATAAAAATAGTAGAAACATAAAATATAATACAATGGATTAATTTAAAAATAGTTGAAAAACAAAGTTTAAAGAATTAAAATTGCTGTGAGTAGATTATGCTTAAATTTTCCTTGGAAAATATGTTGCGGATGATGTATTTGTATGTATTGATTATAAATTTCAACAGATTTGTAGGTGAATGATTTCTGAAACATGGCAGAATTGTGATGACGAATGTGAAAAAGATTTCTAGATCGGACATTTAGAGGTGTGCTGACCTCACAACTAACTTATCCAAAAGTGTTTGTTTTATTTCCTTTTATGACATACAAGAAATTAATAAATTTATATTGACGTTTATTATTCATTTTTAACCATTCAAGATTATAAATGTTATGAGATATTCGACCATAAATAAATCTAGCACAATAATTTTGTACTTTTTGTATGCGGTTTTGTGTATAAGAATAAAATTTCCATAGCTATCACCATATGAGAAAATAGACAAAACAAGGACTCTGATAACATTTTTTTCACCTTCTATACCTTATGGAATATAACTTTTTTAAAGTCGAAAATGACTTTTTTTTAAAAGGTTGTTTATATGCGAGTGGAAATTGAGATCAGAGTCAAACAGAATGCCTAGATTATTTTTGGAATCCGCTATAGGTAAGTTAGTTGATGAATAGATGATTTCAACGGAAGACATCTTGAAGTTGCAAGGTCATTGGAAGATCTTTGCGCCATCTATAAGTTTACATAACAACTAATAAAATAAAAAAGAAAACTAAATTATTATTTTGGCAATCTGTCTAAAGTTACGGCGGCGTCAGCACAAATTTCTTCTTTTTTTTAGTTGTATGAGCTCCAGTTTTCACTATCACTATCGCCAAGATCTGGAATCTAGATCTACATGGCTTGCTAAGCGCGCGTTAGGCCTCTATAGCTGATTTTTGTTAAATTAAAACATTTTTTAATGGGTGTCGGCTGCATTACCAAACAATTATAAATACATCTATTCACTTTGAAATTTAAAGTAGTAAACAAAAGGTGCACACCTACCTTTTAACTTTACTTTTCATCATTTTCTTTGCGTTTCTAAGCTAGTATTTTGAAAATAAATGCAAGAAATAATTCAAAAACAAAACCAGAGATTGTAACCTCAATTTGTTTTGTTTTTACAAATTTTGACATGACACATGACTAAGAAAAAGAAGTAGATAGAGATGGTGAAAAACTGAGCACATACAACTATTGAAGAAGAGAAAGAAAGAAATGAATACCGACGCCGTAACCTTAAACAGATTGTCAAAATAATAATTTACAGTTTTCTTTTTTATTTTATTAGTTGTTATGTAAACTTACAGATGGCGTAAAGATCTTCCAATGACCTTGCAACTTCAATATGTCAGAGTAAGTGTTCTGTGAATATGTCTTCATTGTCTTCCGTTGAAATCATCTATTTGTTGTCTTTGACTAAGGTAATTTCGTTGTTTTTTGTTTCCAAATATGATTAGATGACAATTATTTTTATTGAGCTTAAGATTATGTTTAATTAATAATTTATTAATAAGATCAAGATATTCATTTAAAGCTTGTTCAGCAACTTGCTATCAATATTGTAATAATTTATTTTACAGTTGTGAACAGATGTTAATATGTCACTGGTATATAAAATAAAAGGCAATGGTCCTAATAGTGAGCCCTATGGCACACCATACGTTAGGTTTTGTAATGAAGAAAATGAATTATTTAAAATAACTTTTTGACCACAGTTAGACAAATATGAATAAATGAAATGAATAGAATTTTCAGAAAAACCAAAATATTTTAATTTGAAACAAAGTAGATTGTGATTGATAGTATCGAATGCTTTGGAAGTCCTGTAATTTGTCTTAAGTCTATATTTCTTACAATATCATCAGTAACTTGACAAAGCCTAGCAATTCGGAAGTATTTTGTTTTCATCAAAATAATGGGAAATTCTATTATAGTTAACCTTAAATAACATATATTCCATAAAGTAGGAAAACGACCTTACATAAAGTACCCTCCAGATGTTTCCACTATGCCCACAATTTAATCAGTTCACCGCAGGATGGATTAAAAATTGGTTTTTATCTTATTCCATTCTTGAATTATCTTCAAAATTCGAAATTTGCACTTTTCCTCAAATATGGTCCGTTTTAGAGAAATGATGTAAAAGACAAGAATTATAGAGAATGACAACAAACAATTTTTATTTGAACAATTTTTGTAAATATTTGAACTTTAACTTTTTGTCAATTATCTCGGATTCCGATCATTTTAGGAACATTTTGTATAGGACAAAAATTATTGCGAATAATATTTCAAGCAACTTGTATTTAAATATGTTTCTTCTCCAAGCGTAAATAACAGATGTATTCCATAAAATAGAAGACCGATCCTGTATAAAATATCCCTCTTGATGTTCCGACTACGCTCAAAATCTAATCAGTTCACCGCAGGCCGGAATAGCTTAAGTTTAAAATTTGGTGTTTTTCTTTGTACCCGTTCATGAGTTATCGAGTATACAGACACGCACACGCACGCACCCACACGCAATGTCTAAACATTTCAAACATAAAGATAAATACAATTAGAATAGATATAAAAATCTGATGTGTCAAACACTTGACTTTCCTATCTAGTTATTATAGGCTTTTTTCTGTTATTTTGTACAACCTATTGCAACACCTCTATATATGTTTAGGACAAACTAAATATATACATTTTCCATATACATCTAACTCTAAACATTTTTATATATTCATTGAAAACGAAAATACTGAAAAATTTAACTTTAGTGCTTTTCCTCCAATTTTTCCATTACGGTCCATTTTAGAAAAATCATGTAATAAACAAAAATTATAGAGATCGATATCGCAAACAACTTTTAGTTTAACAATTTTCTTAAAAATCACAATTTTGTACATTTTGTTAAATTTCTCGAATACGGACCATTTCATGAAAATTTGGCATAATACAAAAATTATAGATAATAATATTAGAAGTAACTTTTATTTGAAGAATTTTCTTTTTCAAATGTAAATAACAAATATATACCATAAAATATAAAAGCGGCCTCCCATAAAGTACCCCCCAGATGTTCCAACTTTGTCCAAAATCTAATCATTTCAGCTCAGACCGAAATAAAACTTAAGTTTAAAATTTAATGTTTTTTCCTTTATCCGTTTTTGAGTTTTCTTCAAAATTCGAAATTTACACATTTTTTCAAATATCTCGAATACGGTCTATTTTAGAGAAATTATGTATAGAAAAAAATTATAGAGAATTATAATACAAATAACTTTTATTTGAACAATTTTTATAAAAAATTAATCTTTTACATTTTGTTAAATTTCTCGAATACGGACCATTTTAGGAAAATTTTGTATAGATCAAAAATTATAGCTACTAAAATTGTAAATAACTTTTATAGAATTTTCTTCTCTAAACGTAAATAACATATATTCCATAAAATATAAAAATAACCACCCATAAAGTACCCCCCCAGATGTTCCGACTCTGTCCAAAATCTAATCAGTTCACTGGAAGCCGGAATAAAGCTTAAGTTTAAAATTTGGTGTTTTTCTTTGTATCCGTGGGCTGATCGAAAATTCGTAAGATGGTTGGAGAGTAGTATTGTAACATCGAAATCGAACAATCGATTGTTTTCTTTCGATTGTCGATATTTTTTAATCGATTGTAAGGGTTTGGATTAATTAAAAAATCGATTTTTTAAAAATCTATTTTTTTAAAAAATTGGTTTTAAAAAAAAAATTTTATACGAGACTTCTTGTACGAAAATTTATTTATTTATTCTCATGACGCATTCGCATTGCTTCAAAAAAAATCTGATGTGTCCAACACATGACTTTCCTATCTAGTTATTATAGGCTTTTTCCGGTTATTTTGTACAACCTATTGCAGCATCTCTATAAATGTTTAGAGGATAAACTAAATATATACATTGTCCACATACATCTACCTCGAAACATTTTTCTATAGATATTCATGGAAAACGAAAATACTGAAAAATTAAAATTTCCTACAATTTTTTCATTACGGTCCATTTTAGAAAATTCATGTATAAACAAAAATTATAGAGATCGATATCGCAAACAACTTTTATTTCAAAAACTTTCATAAAAATCAAAATTTTGCACATTTTGTCAAATTTCTCGAATACGGACCATTTCAGGAAATTTTTACATAAAACAAAAATTATAGATAATAATATTAGAAGTAACTTTTATTTGAAGAATTTTTTTCTCCAAACATTAATAACAGATATATTCCATAAAATATAAAAGTGGCCTCCCATAAAGTACCCCCCCAGATGTTCCGACTATGTCTAAAATCTAATCATTTCACGTCAGGCCGAAATAAATCTTAAGTTTAAAATTTAATGTTTTTTTTCTTTATCCGTTTTTGAGTTTTCTTCAAAATTCGAAATTTACACATTTTCTCAAATATCTCGAATACGGTCCATTTTAAAAAAAATTATGTATAGAATAAAAATTATAGAGAATTATATTACAAACAACTTTTATTTAAACAATTTTTATAAAAAATAATTTTTTTTACATTTTGTCAAATTTCTCGAATACGGACCATTTTAGGAAAATTTTGCATAGAACAAAAATTATAGATAATTATATTAGAAGTAACTTTTATTTGAAGAATTTTCTTCTCCAAACGTAAATAACAAATATATTCCATGAAATATAAAAATGACCACCTATAAAGTACCCCCCCAGATGTTCCGACTCTGCCCAAAATCTAATCAGCTCATTGGACGCTAAAACAAAGCTTAAGTTTAAAATTTGGTGTTTTTCGGTGTATCGGTTCATGAGTTATGCGTTATACAGACACACACACACACAGACACACACACACACACACACACACACACAGACACACACACACACACACACACACACACACACACACACACACACACACACACACACACACAGACATCATCGCGAAAATAGTCAAAACGGATTCAGGGGACCTCAAAACGTAAAAATCCGTCGAAAACTCGAGGTCGAAAAAAATCATGATTCCTATACTTTCCTTATATCTGTATACAGATAGGAAAGTAAAAAATTGGAAAACGCTTTGATGAATTGCCAATGATTTTGAGTGGAGATTTCAACATAAACTTTGCAGACGATGAAAATCAACTAATAATTGAATTTTTAAATAATGAATTTGGTTTAACTATGTTAAATGATCGCAATCTTAGCACAACGAAGTACAAAACTACTATTGATGCGATCTTTATTAGACATTTAAATAGGTTCGAATCAAAACTGTTCGTTTCTTACTTCAGCTATCATAAACCTATCGTATCAGTTTTAGAGATTGGCGATGATGGTGAAAAAGTCATCGAAATTATGGATGTAAGTTGATTTTTCTGAGAGATAAACTTTTTAATGTAATACAATGTAATTTAATGTAACATAAATTGTAATGTGTGTGTATGATAGCGCAATAAATATTGTATTCTACCACATAAATGATAGTACTTTTATATTGATAAAAGCAATTCGTTCAAAATTATTCCCTAACTATTCCAAAAAATCAAAAATGCACAACGTTAATATTCAAGTTTTCACTTCTGCCGGCACTCCCGGAGTGCTACCCGTGTTTTTTTTAATTATTTTTCTGATAAATTTAACTTTTACCTTCCCACTTATTCCGTTTTGGTTTTTATTTCCTCATTGGTTAAATTACATTAACGATTTTAATTATTGGCCGTTTTAATTTACTCAATTCCGTATCCTACTCATCTTTAAGTGTGTTATTGAAAGCCTCCTTTAATATATTCAACTCACCTTTATTTTTAACCGACTTCAAAAAAGGAGGAGATTCTCAATTCATGGGTATATTTTTTTATGTATGTTCAGCGATAATTCTTTATTGTCCGATTTCTATGATTCTTTTTTTGTTAGAAAGTGGGTACCTCGGGGGGTTGTTTCGTATAAAATTGGTGAGGATCTGATGATCTATGAGAAAATAAAAAATCTCAATTTTTAAGGGCTTCTGCACGATTTTAAAGTCGTTTTTTAAAATTACTTTTATAACTTGTGACACTTGATTTTAATATTACCAGATTTGCTTTGTTTTATATTAGTTACTCCGATTTTGAGTCTATAGGAGACCATCCCGCAAAATATAGAGAAGGGTTAGGTCCAGCATGGTCTCCATGGCTCCCCGTCGGTGTAGTTAACATTTCCCTAGTGATGGCTAGGCACGCAAGCCGCTGGATTCCAGCAAGCTTTGCTCTAGCCGTCCGTTGAAGTCCCTTGTCCCACCAGAGTTCGGAGACGTACGTAACCATGGGTTTTACCACTGTTTGGTAAATCCAGTAGATCAGTTGAGGAGTGACCCCTTATGCTTTGCCGCATATCTTTCTGAGGTTCCGAAGGGATAATCTGGTTTTGTTGATGGTTTTATACAATTGAGGATTCCAGGTGAGTTTCTTATCTAGGATAATCCCCAGATATTTCACCTCCTCCGCAAAAGGAATGGTTTCCCCAGCCAAGGTAGGTTCACTAAGCTGGTCGAGCTTTCTTCTCTTGGTGAATGGGACGATAACAGTTTTACGGAAGTTAACAGACACCTACTCCCTCTTGCACCATCTGTTGATCATATTTAGGGCTTGTTGAAGATCGCCTCTTCGTACTTTCCCATAATTATGATAACCAGATCGTTCGCATAGCATTGGAAAACCATCCCTTGTCGAGAGAGATCGTATAGCAGGTTATCCACCAGAATGGTCCGCAGTAGGAGTGAAAGTACACCGCCTTGTGGACATCCTCTGGCAGGCCTGAAAAAGACCATCTCTTACTACAGTAATAAAATAATGTTCTGGTTTGCCAGCATACTTTTGATCCAATTACAGATCAGTTTTTTGATTCCTAGTTGAGAAATAAACCAGGTTTAAAATGACATTTTTCCATTAAAAAGTAATTTTAAACTTGGCCTGTGTATTAAAAACAATCAGTGAAAATGGCTCTAAAATAATAGTAAAAAGGTTTGCAATTTGGATCCTCTCTATCGAGATATTTAGCTATCAATTTTTTTCGTCAACTATTTTTCATCAACATTTTTTCATTGACATTTTTATGACATTATTTTTTCTATATCGTCCCCTTAGTGCAACAACTAGATAACTTGAAATTTATAGTTTTGAGAAAATCCACTTTAAAGATTCAAAACGTAAAAAAATACACCTGTTAAGTAATCAAAAATATTTGATATCTGTACAGATATGTTACATATCAAATTATGATTTGTTAATTTTTGAAACAATTAGGTTTTATATCTTTGCAGAATTTAATCAAAAACTTGAGATATCTAGTTGTTGCTGAAAAAAGAGTAAAGTTATCTATTTATAACCACTAACAAACGCAAATCACCTAATAAATACAACTTTATTTTGAATAAAAAATTAACAAGATTAGTTTAAATAAAACCCAAAATATTCCACCCTTGATACAACTTAAGTGTCAATATCAATGATGTCGGTTTGGGAATCTTCCATGTTTTAAGGCCGTTTACGTTGGTCTCTTTGGAATGTAAGACTTTCAAAAATGCTTTATACTCGCTAAGGAGGGCCGGAGGATTCATTTTGAACAAAGACATAAGGTCGTCATATTTTTTTTTAAGTGGTAGTTGACTTTGATACAAAGGCTCTTGGGTATTATTTGAAGACGACATACGTGTTTTACGTTTAAAATTTAGACGTTTAAACTCCCCCATCAAAATCTTCTACAAAATTAATACTAAATGGCGTGGATTTTGAGAAGTTCAACCAGCATATTTTCTGCCCACTAACCAAGTTATGGCTTTTAAAAAGACACCGTAAAAACAATTTAGCAGCACAGAAACAAACCTGTTGTTTCAAGCACACAACTAGATATCTCATAGCGACCCAAGAGGTGCCGGCAGATAACTCAATAATACCAGTGCTAAAATTAGATATCTCAAGATCTCTAGTTATAAAATGTATATATTGAAAGTTATCTGTTTTTAGTCACTCTTCAAAAATAGGTTTGGTTGCTCGTACATGATATTTAGTTGTTGCATTGAAAAGAGCATGAAAAATAGGACAGATTAAACTGGATAACTCCAAATGCATAAATTTCGAGTTATCTAGTTGTTGCACTAAGAGGGCGATATTAAGTTGGTAAAACTAGGTTGAAAAATTGGATTAGAAGCTGGGTTCTAAAATTAGGTTGTAAAAGTAGATCGTAAAAAATTTGGTTTTCGAGATTAAGTTTTCAAGAGGGAGATTTCACCAGAAAAATGGCAATCTAATTCATTTTTTTTTTAAATTATTTTCTTACGTTAAGGTAACTAGAACAACAGAGAGAAGTTAATGTGTTACGTTTTTGTCTTATTTGTTACGTTTCTGTAAATTGTCTATATTGCATTACTGGACAATAATGGCGTGTTGCTGGATAAATACTGCGTTTTGCTGTACGTTTGGTGTATAAGATCAAATGCTGTACGTATGGTCAGTGTAGTTAACAGTGCAGTTTGAAATTAATGCAACAAACAAAACTTCATTTTTCGAGAACACCATCACATTTAACCTTTATTAAAATATTCAACTCCAGACTACAAAAGCAGCTAATAAGATGTGTCACACTTCAGATAATTAATCAAAAAGAGAAAGTTCGAACCAGCAAAACACTTAACTTCTTTCTAAAGCCTATCAAAAAGAAATGTTTGATCACGGCACTAAACTCCTATCTATTCATGATTAAGAAAATACACGAATTATTTATTTAAATCGATATGTTTATACACAATCTGTTTATAAATTTGACAGGACAAGAGTTGTACGGACAAAGGCGCTTTCAAAACCATAGACCATACCCCTTTTCAAAACAAGTAATCAGCACGCGTACATAGCACCATTTGGTTCATTCCATTCTATCCCATGATACTATAAAAACAAGTTAATAATAAATTGGTCTTTCACCCTTTACAACTGAGATATGAGGTAGGTAATTCTTTTTTTAGACTCACAATTTACCAACCAGCCTGTATATGTTTTTGATATATTTATCTCTACTCTAGTATAATTTTCTTCAATCTTCTAACCGTAATTTGTTTATTTTCAGTTCATTAATCATTTTTTTATTTTTAAATAAGTTCACCACTTGTGTCGTTGTTTTTGCCGTTTATAAATAAATTTGTGTTTTCTTATTTGTGAGCTTAAAATTTGTTTAGTTCCTATAGTGTGTGATAGTGTTTATATTAAAAATGAAATTTGCGAAAAGACCCCCAGCAATCTATATTGTATTAAAGGTTGCATATCAAAATCAAAACGGACATTTCCGTTATTTTTCCCAGCAACATAACTCCTAAAATTTTGTTTCCTGTGAGAAATGGATATCTACAAATTCACATTTTTTATATTTTCCAACATTTTTTATCTATAATCAAATTGCATTCTGCATTGTTCTGAAGTTTCCTTTATACCACATAATAAAAGATGCGTAGTGCACAAATATTTCTACCTGTTTGTGTAGCATTCAGATAGGTGAAGATTTTCAACAAATTAGTCTTAAACACTATTATAGTTATAATAATATCTAAAAAACAGTTGAAAAATCAAAAATACAAAATCCCGCCAAAAAACTAACAATAATGTAAATAAACAAATAACCTACATTTACAGGTGACAAATGACAGGCGCGCTGACGCGCATACTCCTCGAGTCGCCCCTGCGCACTTCCGTACAGATGCGCCCTCTACTAAAAACCCGTAAAACATGGGGGAGAGACAGTGATCTAAGATAGACCACTAGAACGTAGTACATAATATATTAGAAAAAACATTATGAAATTATTAAACGTTATGCATATTTTCTACTATAATATACAGTTTTGTCGATTACATGCAATAATTGACCCATATTCATCGTAACATTTGATTAATAAATATTTTTTTACGTTTAATATCTATTTCACCGTTACACTTTTACCTAAGTTTTAAAAATTACATTTCTAGTTTCCATCTGTGTTTACGCAGAATTAAAAGCTATGATATAATCGGTTGCATATTGCATAAGAAAATAAAGCTTGACAAAGATAATAAATTCATGAACGCAGGACCGTACCTATTGACAATGTAACATAAACGAACAGTCTCTACCTTACTAAAACATGACTTATTTTTTTTTTCGTTTGAAATGTTGAAACTTAAAATTTTGTTGGTTCTTAATTGCAATAACTTACTGTTTTGGTAAATATAATTATTATAAGAAAAATAATTTTAAACCATTTTCACAAACTACGAAAATATGGCTATATCTACAGATTAAAAAAAATTTAATTTAGAAAAAAAAAACAATTAATATTTGCAGTAATATTTGGTGTTAATGCTGTTTTTTAGACATAGTTCATTGCCTGTTGCGGTATTAGCTAAAGAAGTAGTTGTTTTCGGAGGTAAACGGTCACTCTTAATATTTTATGAGTTCGAAAACTAATTTTAATACTAACAGACAACTTTCTTATAATTATCAATTGTGATTTTGGATAAAATTTTACAATTATTCAAATAATTTATTCTCTACCAACTTATTAAAAGAAAATACAATAAATTTTGATATTTGATTGATTAAGATCATAAAATACCTCAATTTAGCTGCCACACACGTATTTTTTGTAATTATTTGGAATTTGAATTGATATTTATTGAAAAATAAAACTCAAGATAATATTTTTCGAGAATCAATTATCTGGCGAAATATTTTTTACAATTTCAAGAATCGGTCTCCTCTAAGCAAATGTCAAATATCACAATCAAGATTACCAAATTTGGCGATTTTCTAAAAGTTAGAAAATAGAATATTGAATAAAAGATTAACTAAAATTTCTATAAAAATAAATTCAGATATATTGTTCTTACAATTCTGTTCTGAATTTTAATTATTATTGCAAAAAAAAATCGTTTCATAAACCTGATTATAATATAAGCGATTACGTACCTGGTATCAGAAATATCGATATAATAGTAAGGATGTATTTTGGCATTCGGAAGTATTAGTAGACGAAGAAAAAGGAAAGGTGGATGGCATAAAAATAAACGGCAATAGATGCAAGAGAAAGTTGTACGTACACGTTACCTAGTGCATAAGATTTGTTTGAAATCTATTGAATGACACATATTACACACATTTATTATTTAATTAGGTACCAACGTTTATAAACATTTAACAACTCTACGTATTTTTTTAAATTTCTTTAGTTTTCAAAATTTTATTTAAAAATTGTGCATTTAAAAATGAATCGTTAATTAACTGTAACAAACTATCGGTATTTTTAATCTTATAATATGGTTCATTATTCTCGCTCATAGGCAGCCAATAAAATAATTACCCAAAAAATCGTTAGAACGTTGCCATATATCATAGTTATTTGTTAAAAATAATATATGAAAGGAGCTTAAGGTTTTTAAACAAATTTACTGAAACTAAACATACTAATCATATTAGATCACCGACCCATTTAATAGAAAATTTATATTTCAAATAAGTTGTTTACCTAATCTAGTTATTTGTATATATTAAATATTATAAAAAAAGTGAAGAAAGGATTATAATCTAAATTTAGTGGAAGGTTACCTATATTGAACCGCTACCTAAACTGGACCACAGTATGCTCAAAGACCAACTAAATAAGTGCCATGTCATCTGGTACTGTAACGTAGCGAAGACATTAAAAAAATATGGACAGTGGCCAGAAGATGACAAGAAGAAAGCTCTAGAAGCCTATAAAGCCAAAAAATATAAATGAAACGTGTCGTATCTACAGTGTTCCAAAAGCGACATTTAAAAAATACCTTGACTCGACAAAAAAAGTATCTAACAAAGATGGTAAAAGCTTTGGTCGTACTGCAGTTTTTTCACGAGAATTGGAAGACCGGCTAGCCAGTCACATCCTTAATCTGGAGTAACCATTAAAGACGTGCGCAAGCCGCTGTTTTTCTGGCAGAAAGGATTCAATCGATAAAACGTCAATGATTTTTTTGAGAAAACGGTTGATAAAAATTAACTGACAGCGGGTTTTCGACCGTAGCAAAGTGTCAAAAGATCTTAGCTCTATGTTGGAACAGTTGCTACTGGAAAAAATGGCGTCAATACGACATTCATTGTATGTGCAAGTGCTGCCGGTCAATTGTCGCATACAATGTTGAGTTTTAAAGGAAAGAGCAAATTCAGATCTGAGCTATGGCGTCCACCAGAGACATTTTTGATACTAGTTACATAAATAAACCTGTCTTGTCTTGGACGGTCACAGCACGCATTTGAAAAATCTTGAGGCGATTGAACTTGCAATAATGTCGTCATTATGCTATAACTTCGAGGTCATACAACCCTTAGACTCCAACCTTTAGGCGTGGCAATTTTCAAACTATTGGAACTGTATTATACCGAGGCAAATGAAAAATGGTGAGGTATCATCAAGGGTCAACTGTCTCTCAATATCAAGTCGCACAACTTCTCGGAGAAGCCTATGCCAGAGCTACTATGATGGCAAATGCAATGAGTTGGTTTCAAAAATCTAGAATTTGTCCGGTAGATTGAAATGTCTCTTCAGATGCTGATTTTGCTCTTGCGGATGTATTAACCACGAATAAATCTTTTAATAGAAGTAAGGGTTCTGAAAATAAAAGTAATTCTGATAGTGATGATCAGCCTCTAGCTCACTACGTCAAGGCTAATGGAATCAATGAGCCTAAAGTAGAAGAATTTTCATCAAAACCGAAAGAGTCCACTTCGAGACATAAAGCAGAGGGACCTACTTCAGACGCATCCACTTCTAAGCCCAAAGCGGAGGCATCTACTTCAAAGTATCCACTTCCAAACCCAAAACGGAGTCATTTACTTTAAAAGCATCCACTTCTACGCTCGAAGCAGAGGCCTCATCTACTTCTAGTTTTAAAGCAAAAGCATCCACTTCCAGGTGCTGAAAAGCGAACTGTTTAACTAGGTCCTCCAAGTATTCTTACAAGGAAAAAAATTAATGAAAACGAGTGGTATTGAAAGTTTGGTAAAGAATGCGCCATTGAAGACATGATCTAGTGTTTAAAATGCCGGGATTGGATTCATGAATCATGTGCCAATGTGACTTCAAGAGAAACCTTTATTTGTGATACCTGCGTTTAGATGTTTTTTCTTGTTTTTCTCGTTTTGTTTTTATTTTTTGATGTTTTTTAAAATGATTTTTGTTTTGCTGTTTTTGTTAAATATTGTTGAAGGATTTCCGATTTAAAAAAAAAAAGATGTTTTTTTGAAATATAAGTACAAAACTTCCTATACCAACCATTATATTTTTTATTTATTTATTTGACACCTAAGCTGCCAGTGCAATTTAGGCCACCAGTTTCCTATATTGAACCATTTGCAGAGGTTTTCATACATATAGTTTGATATATCATAGATACTTTGAAATAAAATTCTGCAAACAATCCTTCAAGTGGACAACGTACCAAAGTAGACCAAGGTATATCAGAATCTGTGATAAGAAATCTGAAAATTGGTCCAATATAGGCAACATTTCCCTAATAGGGCACTTAATATAATAACTTTTATTTATAGATAAACATTTAATAATTACTTTTAAATTTCTTCCTACAATACATACAGAGATGGAATTAATGGGAAAATAAAAGTAAATATTTGGCAACAAAATATTAAATCTCTGATTTGTTGGTATACGTCACAAATAAAAAATAAAGTTTTATATGGACTATTTAAAAAGTATGACTGCGACAGCTAATTGGTTGAATTTAAAATATCATTAAAACTAATTCTAATCAATAAACGTGTATTTCTTTTTGTTCAATAATAAATGGAATTAATGAATAAAAATATTAAAAAACTGCAAAAGATAAAAAGGTTTTTCATTTAATCAACCAACTTAAAAAGCTATTTAATTTTAATTTTGGTAATCAATATCGTAACAAATTTTAGATTATTTAAAATAATGTCACGTAATCTAAGACTTCCGCCATATTGTGTTTACAAATCCGTCAAACAGCTAATCGTGGTTTCAATCAACATTTTTAAATTTTTGTCGTTTGCAAACTAAATACAATATTGTACATATTAAATGTTAAACAGTGGTCGCTTGGGCTCCACGTAGTTGTAGAAGGCCTAACAGATATTCATACGAAGAGAAATAACATTCCACAACTAAGTATAAAACATAGTAAACAATGTGCAGGCAGTATTTGGGAAATTGAGATATTAAATGTACTTTGAGTAAGAGTGTTGCAACCGCATTAGGATTTTGACTGAGTTAATGCCATTTTACTGATTAAATTTTTCTTCACAAATCATAAAGATAACACATGCCTTTATAACAATTTTTTTATGGCAAATAAATATTTTACACTTCACATACTTCATTGACAGTTTTATTTGTTCTAATTGATATGATAAGAGGTAACGATGTCCGATATCACTACTTTGAATTTGTTTCCTAAAACAATGAAGTTCGACATTAAAAACTCCTACTGACTGCGCCAATTATAACTTTCAAAACAAAAGTAGTATACTTATAAAATAAATTATTTTAATTATAATATACCCCTATAATCAAATAATGGCTTAAAAAACTGACAAAGGTATCTAAAAACTTTAAACAGCATAATAAGACTAGAATTCTACAAACTTTTCGAAGATTTGCCAAAAGTCCTTTAAGCACAACAAGACCCTTTTTTTAAATTTGATTAAATATCCTGTATCTATAATATCAACTCTGTATCATAAGAACATAATAAATTTTGCATGTTTACATTGCCCGTTGTAAGTAGGCGTTGCCCTTTTTTTCAAAACAAATTTCTACATAGCTAAATTTCCTTTCCCAAAGTCAATTGCTAATTGCTTTTTCGTAGTATTTTTTAATTGAGTTTCTCCTATCTATCAAAGTGTTGATATTATTCTTATTATGTAAGAACTGAGAACGTATCGAAAACAGTATTTTTATTATTGGCAAAACCAGTGATTACGGTAATCTCGATTTCTTTATGTGTTTCCTAGTTTTCATCCGAAGAAATTAAGACGTATTTATGTATTTTAAGATTGTTGGTATTTATCTGATTTTGATTTTGGTGTGACTACATTTTTGAAATATTCATATTTTAGAAATTATTTAAGTATAAAAATGAAATCTATATAAAAAACGAATAAACGACTGAAAATTACTTGTAATTAATGTACATCTAATTTTATCTTAAAAAAATTCAACCATATCATACTGAAGTACGGTAGTAATATTCAAAAATTTTGATGTAGTTTGGACACCGTTAGAGATAGATCCATACAGGTGGATTGACTTAGACTAAAATGTTTAAATATCCCTACAAAAAAATCTAAGTGATTTAGGTCAGGTGATGGAGGAAGACAAGATACTGGTTCCTGTTTAAGTATTCTACAACTACTCGACTAAAATGTGGTGGGGCCCCATCATGCATGAACCACATGATATATCACGTCGTATCGCCAAAGGTATCTGTATCTGTAACGTGTGGAGGGTGGGTTAACCCACGGCACTTAGACCTCACTAGGACCATTGTGCATCCTCCTAAGTAGATATGCACATCCTAGTTAGTGAGCCACCCTACAGATTTATTGTAGTTGACAACGTCGCCAAGAGGTGCTTCTCTTATATCGGCAGGTGGTAGCCAATTCTCACCGAACACAAATCTTCTAATAAATGAGAACTTCGTGTAATCGTAGAGGATATATATGAACGATGGGCTGTCTCACCTTCTTGTTCACACCCCCTACAGAGTGCGGATTCTGACAGCTGGTCAGTCAAAATGCCTGTGATCAGGCGCAGATTCTGTATCGTCATAGTCAAGTATTTGTTAGCTGTAGTGTTGTGAGGATAACTTAGAAGCTCTTGGTAAGTCTGCAGCTTCTTGTTTCATACCATATTTCATTGAATTTCACAAGAGACTGTTCTTTAATTAGGTTTATTACTTTCGATGTTATCAGTCCAATAGAAGGGCCAGGTCCAAAAAGTAATAGGTTGGCTGTCTTCTTGGCTAGTGAATGAGCAAAACGGTTACCTTTCGATGTGGCGTGACCTTTGATACATATTAAGTTGACCACATTGTTGATGGATAATTCGGCCAAAGCTTTGGACATTCTAGTACTAACCCTGAGTAAATTCATGGTCTTTACAGGGGAGTAGTGCTTGTCTGCTATCTGTATTGATGAGCTAGTTTCTTCCAGTGATGTTATTTCTAGTGATATTTTTTTGCTGCTGATAATAACCGTGAGCTCGGTTTGAACTACACTGGCACTACTGCTCACGGCCCATTTTATGTTCAGGTTTAAGGATCTGGAGTATATTCCACATCATGAGCCATGTTTTGTTTTAGAACCGTCGGTGTAGATATGTCAAAAGTAAATCATACAAAAGTTCTTGAAAATTGTTTTGAAGAAATTCCAAATAAAGTTCTTCAGTTAGTTTTCTTAGCAATACAAATGGCTCAATTAAATATTGTTCTATGATTCCGGCACACACGTTGACGGGTTAAAATTGATGCTGATGCGCTACAATAAAAGCATGCGAATTTTTCTCTGCCCACAAATTCAAATTATGATGCCTCTCGTTTAGAAGTGACAACCTTAGAGCATATAAGACTAGAGATATCATTCAATGTATTTTGTTATGTATTAGCGTGGTCGTCACTTTTGGCGTGAGGGGAGAGGAGTGGGTACTCCATTCTCAATGGCGTACGGTTTTAAAGGGTTCGTATTTATGTTTACCAATAACTAATAATTTAGATAATTGATTCGCATGATTAATAAACAAATTTATTAAACAATGTTATTTTTCTATTTATGTTAAGCTTTCGTTATACATACTGTATTGTACATGTTTTACTGGAAATGACTATATGTTCATTTAGGATTGAACACCTTTTTTTATTATAGATATAGGTTTCGAAACTGTATGTGCTCTAAGGTGACAACTATGAAGATTAGTCTTCATAGTGACAATCAATGCAAAAAACCATTTTAAACGAAAACAAGTAATTTTATCGATATTGATCAAGAGCACTTTTTTTTTAGATTGAGGTTTAAGGTGTCCAAAAATATTATTGTTGTGTCTTTATCATACAGGGTGTAAAAAATATTAGAATTATTGTGTTAAAGCTAGGTCGTCCCTGGCAAACTAAATAAGCTAGATGTGTTTAAAATGGTCCATTTTAAGGATACTTATCCAGTATCCATTGTATTTTAGGAATATTGAAGTATACCAAGGATTTTAAAAATTATTTAAAAAAAAAATTTTCTGTAGTGTCCATTATGGGGCCATATCTCCGTAAAGGGGGGTCGGAAAATGTTAAGTAATTTATTAGGTATGAAAACTAATATAATTTAAATGGCCGCCCCTAGATCTTCTGCAACAGTCGATCCTTTTCAGTTAATCTTCGATGACTTTTTTAAACAATTCGGGCGTTATGTTGGCAATAACTAGGCGGATATTGTTTTTCAGATGTTCTAACGTTTCTGGTTGATTGGCAATTGGCATAAACACGACTTTTAAGGTAACCCCACAGAAAATATCTAATGGAATTAGGTTGCAATGCGGCAATTTTGTTTGTTTACGTACCCTGACAGATAGAAATGCGCTTCATCAGAAAAAAAGAAGTCAATATCGAATTCCTGCTGAGCTAATACCCAAATTGCGTAAATTCGTCACTGCTCATGGTCTCTAGGCTTCACTCTTGAGTTAGCTGAATTTTATATGGGTGTAAATGCAAATCCCAGTGCAAAATGCGCCAAAGGGAGCCATAAGAAAAGCCTAAAACATTAACTGCAGCAATATTTTCAACTGAACGTGCATGACGATGATACGCAGGCCTTCTCCTATCTGCAACACTTCCAGTATCTTTAAATTTTTTAAGACATTCCGAATAGTTAGCTCAGTAGGCCGAATACATTGACCACAACCTGCGCGAAAATACGGTTCGTACAAACACAGAAAAAAGAACATTATCCTGTGATACGAAATTGTTGTTTTGATAAAACAATTGCACAATTTGCATGCGTTGAGCGGTCGTGAAGCGATCCATTTCGTAAATGTGTTCCTACTATGAAGAGTGAGACTAGTTCCTACTATGAAGACTAATCTTCATAGTTCCTACAACCTCTGTTTTGAACTCGCGTATCGGGGACAACACTAATGATTTATAATTGCTGCGGTAGGAGGTGTTTGTGTGAATGCGTTTTGTTTGTTTTCATTTACGCCGTGACTAGCAGTACATCGGATGTACACGAAATATTTGTACATCGGATGTATCCCCCATTATTTGTACATCATAATTCTATCCTAACTTTATTTCAGATGTTGGAGTGGAAGACTTACGTATTTTTCTGTAGTATTTTATAAACCTTAGAAGTAAATTTCACATACATGAACAAATAATAATACCGTGACAACAAGAAGACGAAGCAACGACTTTTAGTAGGGTGTTGGCTTCACCGCCACCAGAAAATTTGAATCTATACCTGGCTACGCCGACCGGCATAAACCCCAACGGCTTACCTACTCTGTCAAAAGGAGACCGATGTACAAATAAAACGCGTACATCCGATGTACTGCTAGTCGTCTTTCATTTAACTTTAAACTAAACCTAAAAAAGTCCACTCGAGCATATAAAATACCTAATATATAGGTGGAAAAAATCACTGCAGTGATTTTAGATTTTACCTAATATCTTCTTTTAAAATAAATTACAGAAAATGGACAGATAAAAAACTGCACTTTTATTTCGAAAACTGAATTTAATAAAGTAAAAGTTGGAACCATTAAAGCATTTGTTTTTTTAGGTTAGGTTTAAAAATCATAGATGACTTGCGCACTACAAATCAATAGTGTTGTCCCCGATACGCGAGTGTTTTTTGACGCTTCGAAAACAAGTGCTTATTACCAACTGTCTGATTTACATTAGTACCAATATAGGAAACTAAAATTGGACCACCCTTTAGAACTCGTCGCGTAGATTCCTAAAATGTTTATATGTATGGGTCTATATCTAACCGTATCCAAACTACATCAACATTTTGTGAAAATATCCAGAAAAGAAATAAAAATAAACATCTTTTGATTTTAAAATCAATAATATACATTGTTGAGAGTTTATATCAAAGAAGGGTAGGTTGACTTATTAGGGTCGGTCTTGTCACCTTCAGATAAAGTTCCAGTTAACTAACCAACGGATATATTATCCGAGAGTTATTATCCGATAGATAATTAGGTTTCCATCTTTTCAAGAGAAATAATCTATATGGTAGTTATCTGGTATTTTTTAACGTTCTGTGGTCATGTAACTACCTCCATATCAATTTATTTATGCGTTCGTATTGCGTTCGATATGTCACTTTCACTATCACTTGTCGTTATTTCGTTCTGTCACTTATTTGAAAGAAGTTTCTTTATTTTTCTGAAAATATTTATTATTTAAAACTCCATAAAGCAAATGACAAAAAAGAAAAGATCGACCAACTTTCAATAAGCAAAATTATGTCTAAAGCACAAAGCAGTACTACAAAATAAAAAACTGTACAAAATAGAATTTTGTTAAACTTACAACCTAGTAGTAATGTTGTTTTGGTTCTTTCCGTTCTAAATCAGCACAAAATAATTAAAACACAATACACGACAAAATAACCCACTTATAAATAACTTAAACAAGCAATATAAAGATACTACTAGTCGTTGAGAATAAATAAATATGATTTTCTATGTGTCAATAAAATAATGAAGTTAAACATATGCAAGTAACAATACAGGAAAGTAGTAATACTGGTTGCCTAGACGTCAGTAATAATTTAAAAACACATTTATATATAAATAATATAGTTAAAATTAGAAAAAATATTGTATATATGGCATTTTATGTAACTCGTTCACGTTGCGGGATCTCGCTCTGCTCGTCCCGCAAATATTCACTCGTTACATAAAATAAGACATTTCGCATCTGTTTTCATTAACAGCTGTTAAAGGTATGTAATTGGTTGCTAATGTTGTTCACTGACTCTAGAAATACATTTATAAAAATTTAAAAACAATATAATTTAGGTAACCAAACCAAAAGCACTCAAAAAAATACTGTCACTGTAATTGTAAGTGGAACCATAATTACGTCATCCCTAATTTAGCGCGTATTGTCATTTAAGTGATTAAGTATTACTGAAAATATTTGTTCACATTTTTCCTCTGTTGCTGAATGGGTATATTCAGATGATCACTAGTTTTCACTTTAACTAAAAGTACGAATGTACTGATAATTTTTAATGAAAATATGTTCTAACGTTCATTATAATACAGATCAGTGGTTCATTATCTCACTGAATCAGTCAAACTGTTTCAGCGAAACTGACACTTCAGAACCCACCTTAAGCATCTGAAACCGCAGAATACACTTTTAACGCTACATCTAGTTACCCTACGTCACTACATGTTAAAGCTATCAAAATTTTTCATTCACAGTAAATTTTAGTAAACGAGTCCAGTGTACAATTATGAGCCATCCTACTAAACGTTTGAACGAAGCAAACGTCTCAGCAGACCCAATTTTAGAATATATTATCCCAGTAAAACGTTGTAGATATTATGATTACACAAAACTGTTACCAGATGAAATATTGATATACGTATTTACCTATTTCGATGAAAAAGAGTTGTACACTATTTTAAGAAGGGTATGTAGACGATGGTATTTTTTGACAGCTTCTCCAACGCTTTGGAAAAAGATATCTGCTCCCGAAGAAGTGCCTTTGAAAATACTTTGTAGTTGGTTGGAGCAATCTCCTCTGCTTACTGAATTAGAGCTCACAGGAAGAAACGATGTTAACGTCATAGCTAGGAAAGTATCGAAATTTTGCAAAAACTTGCAATCGTTAAAAATCGTAAATTCACACGGTACGAAAAGTTCAGAACTTTTAGAAAGTAGAACTCTGTGTCGGATGTTAAAAAACTGTAAGTACCTGACCAATCTCTATTTCAGCGGAGTGAAGATTTTGTCGTGTAAGTTTTTTCAAATAATGTCGAGGAGAAAGCCATTGGGCGCGAAAAAGTGCAGCTATTTCGGGCCGGTCAGCCAAAAACAAATGAAAGCTTTGATAGAATCGATAGTGACCAGCGATAATTATGACGCGGCTGCTTTGGTCACTTCTGGCAACAAGAAAATCAGTATTAAAGAGATTTCCAGCGGTGGGGAGGAGGTGCCTAATATTGACTCTATATGGAATGATATTATGAACCATTTTGATGAGTCTTTTGACGAAGCGGATGAAGACTATTTTCCAGAAGAAAATATAGATATGTGACGTATGTTTGATTTTTATTTAATTCCTAATGTAGAGTGATAAATATAAATAAATATTGGTAAAACTAATATATTTTTACATTAAATACTTTAGTTTTAATTTCTTTTATTCTTCAAACGATCACATTGGTAATATTGCTCATAGGTTTTTATAGTTCTTGGATTGTTTAGATGTTTTAATGTAATAGGAAACTATCTCATGTGCATGGGCGTCCGCAGGAAAAAAGTCAGGGGGGTCAATCCCAAAAATGTTGTACATGTATATGTACTTCAAAAATAATAATAGTAAATTAAAATAAAAAGCTGGGGGGGGGGGGTAACCTTCTGATTCAGTGTCTGTCTCAGAAGTTATCACATCAATACATTTTTACTTTCCTATCTGTATACAGATATAAGGAAAGTATAGGAATCATGATTTTTTTCGACCTCGAGTTTTTGACGGATTTTTACGTTTTGAGGTCCCCTGAATCCGTTTTGACTATTTTCGCGATGATGTCTGTGTGTGTGTGTGTGTGTGTGTGTGTGTGTGTGTGTGTGTGTGTCTGTAGGTCGCATAACTCATGAACCGATACACAGAAAAACACCAAATTTGAAACTTAAGCTTTATTCCAGCGTCTAATGAACTGATTAGATTTTGGGCAGAGTCGGAACATCTGGGGGGGTACTTTATAGGTGGTCATTTTTATATTTTATGGAATATATCTGTTATTTACGTTTGGAGAAGAAAATTCTTCAAATAAAAGTTACTTCTAATATAATTATCTATAATTTTTGTTCTATCCAAAATTTTCCTAAAATGGTCCGTATTCGAGAAATTTGACAAAATGTAAAAAAAATATTTTTTTATAAAAATTGTTCAAATAAAAGTTGTTTGTAATATAATTCTCTATAATTTTTATTCTATACATAATTTCTCTAAAATAAACCGTATTCGAGATATTTGAGAAAATGTGTAAATTTCGAATTTTGAAGAAAACTCAAAAACGGATAAAGAAAAAAACATTAAATTTTAAACTTAAGATTTATTTCGGCCTGACGTGAAATGATTAGATTTTGGACAAAGTCGGAACATCTAGGGGGGTACTTTATGGGAGGCCGTTTTTATATTTTGTGGAATATATCTGTTATTTATGTTTGGAGAAGAAAATTGTTCAAATAAAAGTTACTTCTAATATTATTATCTATAATTTTTGTTTAATGTCAAAATTTCCTGAAATGGTCCGTATTCGAGAAATTTGACAAAATGTGCAAAATTCTAATTTTTATGAAAATTGTTGAACTAAAAGTTGTTGTCGAAATTGTTTATGTTTTAATTATTATTGTAATGTGAGCAGTTTCTGACCAATCTGGTCATGCTCTAATCCTTTGAGTGCCTCTGCCTTGTTAAGGCCTTTTTATGACCCCACTTGACCTTAAAACCAGGAATATTTGAAGGGGATAAACCTCCTTTACCCAACTATAAGGTCGCCTATGCTGGCAGATAGCCGATATAAATCATTTATTCGGGAATGGAATAAAATGGTGAGTGCTACAATGGCAAATGGAAAGTAAAAGAATTTGGTGGATGTCTCGGGACTCTTTCGAAAATTATATAAATATGCGTTTGCAGTTATGGGCAGTGGAAATCGAGTCATAGCTGTGAGAACATCGATAAAGTAAATGTGATATAAATTAGTATAAGTAGAGGTGTTAAATAATTTATAAATATAAATAATGCTTAAGTATTAAATAAATGAATTAGTACGTAGTGTAAATATATTATAAATAAACTGTTTTATATAAATAATTTATTTTTAAATTAAACAATCGTTACATTATTTTATGTTTTCCATGGATAGCTTTTAGAATGAGTTAAAGTGATTTTTATTTTTTTCTCGAAAACGAAGCTAGATATAAAGAAAAAAACGAGTAATTTAGTTGATTAATCTAAAAAAAAAAAAAATATAAAAACTCCAAAAAAAGTGAGTGGCGTACTTTTGTTTTAATAAGATTGTTCGTGGTGCCTACTAATACGCCACTGGACCCAATAATTTCAATCTAGTTAGGACTAAATAAGCGCCTTATTACTTAAAATAACTACCAAATTTAAACCAAATCAGTTTAAGGATATTATTTATGATATCAGGGCAGGCTCCAGCATTTTTGCACTGTGTGCAAAATCCTGAGTTAGCGCCTCCCCTCTATCTAGCCTAGATTAGATTAGGAGTTGGACGTTATTTGTCCTTGTCCACCGCGACCTTTTCAGATCTATCTAGATCTATCTAGCCTAACTACTACAATTTTTTTATACCGGGTTTTCAAGTTAAAGTGTTACAGTTAAATACCGCCGAAAATATGCATTTTATAAAAAATGTTTCAGACAAAAGTTTTATAGTTTTTTGGGGGAAAATTTTGGCGAAATTCATTTTTTTATAGCTGACCATAATATGGCCGTATCGAGGTCGACTTTTTTATTTCAAATTGGAACCCCATTTTTTTACATATTCTTAAAGTTCATAAAAAAATAGGAAACTTTTAAAGGAAATATTTTTTTTATTGGACTTTTACTTATTGAGTAACACCTACTTGAAAATTTTGCTGCGCAAAAAAAAAGTTGGCCATATTATGGCTAGCTATAAAAAAAGATTTTAGCCAAAATGTTTACCCCAAAAAATATAAAACTTTCGTGTGAAACTTTTTTTTATAAAAGGCGGTATTTAACTGTAACACTTTAATTTGAACACCCGGTATAGGTCTAAAAAATAGGGATACTAAAAGAAGAAAAAATTTACGTAAAAACTAAATATTTTTAACATAAACTTATTTTCAAACGAGTACATCTACTTTAATTTCAGCAAATTGTATTATGATTTCTGTAATATCGGTTTTCTCACATAATAATAGCAAGACCACAAAGTCGATTTTGTGTGATTGTGGTACGTAGTTAAGTCTTGACCCGATTTAATTTTAAGAAACTCCTTTCTACTGTAGCGACAGTTACTGGAGTTACTGGAATAAAATAGCATTGTATTGTCACCGGAACTATAAATGGATAAAAAAGTCAGTCTGACAAGTAGATGTCGGTCAAAATCGACTTTCTAAATTTGTTACATTCTCTATCGCAGGGGTGGCGTTGCAGGGCGCTGAGTTTCTTACAGATAATCGCAGGGGCAGCGTCGGATAATAAAATATAGGTAAATAATTGACAAGTATTAGAAATTAAATATTAAAAAAAAACCGACTTTAAAAACGCGCAGATGCCATCACAACAACTTAACCAAATTTATATGGGAC
The DNA here is from genome assembly GCA_927349885.1 of Psylliodes chrysocephalus. Lineage (NCBI taxonomy): Eukaryota > Metazoa > Arthropoda > Insecta > Coleoptera > Chrysomelidae > Psylliodes > Psylliodes chrysocephalus. The sequence goes on from OV651818.1 coordinate 59,758,439, forward strand.
CACCCTTGAGATACCCCCTTACTAACAAAGAAGAATCATATAAATCGGACAAGGTGGTAAAGCATTGTCGCTAAACATACATAAAAAATGAAGAGTGAGGATTTTCTCATGAACCCAATTATTAGATTTTAACCAAATTTATATGGGACCACCCTTGAAGTACCCCCTTTCTAACAAAAAAAGAATCATTAAAATCGGACACGAAGAATTATTGCGACGAATTGAGAACCTCCGCCTTTTTTGAAGTCGGTTAATAATCTTTGGGATTCGTCTCACCATACTATAGAGTTTATTAAAGTTTTGGACGTTATCCACTATGATAGGTGGTAGTGGGTAGTGCCTCGATTTTTACAGGTTTTTCTATTGTAGTGCTGTTATTTTGTTTTGTGGCTGTAGTTGCTGAGGTGTCAATGAAGTATCCATTTTTCTTTTTTTTTTTTCATCTAAAAATATTGTGACTTTGACCTTCAATTCCGAATATTTCCAAAGTATTGCAACTTTGAACTTCTAGTACTATTTTAATCCATGCTAAGAGCTCCTAATTTTTTATCGCGTACTTGAGAGATACCACCCTGTATAAACATGATAAGAACGAAGCAATGCAAATATAGTGAAAGTTGGTCACCCAGTTGGTATTTGATTGATATTACCAATAAATAATCTTCGCGTTATGACCGAAACTAATACTTCTAATAAACGCATTTAATGAGTTTTCTTCAGAACTTGCGAAATTAGATAATTATGTTTAAAAACGAAATAGGATGTTAGTCTTTCCCAACAGTGGAACTAAGTAAATAAGTACTGAGGAGTGATCATTAAGTGAACACTACTTCAATTTAACAATAATAATTATAATTCTTGAAAGACTGACTAACTGTATTAAAAATTGTTTGTTCAATAATCTCTTAAAATCACTTTGTTGGTAATATTTCAAAACCACATGTATGTTTAAAGTCATTTTATAGGAGATAAAACAGTTAAATTTATAATATAATTCGGAAGTGCAATTTTTAATTATTAATTATTTATTAACATTAATTACTTATGAATATTTATATGAATCGTGCAGCCATAACAATTATTACTAATATTAGATACTTCCTCACGACCCACATTTATAACAAAACACAGAAAATAGCTTTTTACGAGTATACTTGACTTTATCATTGAACATTTACTTTATAAAGTTGACACATGGAACTGGTGTTTATTTTTTCTTCTAAATTATCTAAGAAAATAAGTTTACTAAAGTTTTCCACTACATTCTTCAATTCCAACAGGAGATAAAAATAGTATATTTTGTCCCTTTATCACTTATGCCCGCACCTACAAGTAAATATATTTAAGCCATTTACCCTTTAACTTTGACCAAGTAAAAATATTTGAACCCTTTACCCCTTAAACCTGCCAATTTAAAAATATTTGGATCCATTACCCCTTAATTCTATTTAAGTAAAAATATTTGGCTCCTTTGCCAAGTACATTTGCGCATGTAAAATATTTTAGCTTGCCCATGTAAAAATAATATTTGAGCCCTTACTCTTTTTATTTCTAATATCAAATTCAGATACGAGCTCGTTTCTGGATTTCGTTAAAACTCGTTCAAAAATCATCGTTACTTCACAATCCTGTATGTTCTTCACTTAAGTTAGTGATGAGGTTAGGGATGAGGTAATTTAGGTTCCACTGACAAATTTTTTTCTCCTGGGCTCGTCTGACTATGTCTCCGAATAACGCTGAAGCCTATTGGCTTATTGTGTTTTACCCCATGTTAGTTCATAGCACCCACTCTGTCACCTTTGTACCTTGTACAAGTTTGTACAGATCCTTGGGTGAGTGGGTTCTATACGTTGTTGGATCAACCTGGGGTTGTCCAAAAAGAGCCTGTATTTTGCGATCTAGAGCTTCGCATTCGCACAGTATGTGTTTGGCCGTTACTGGTTTCTTGTGACATAGTCGGCACATGAGTTCCCCATTGTACATGCAAATTTTGTTCAAGTATCCCTTTACTGGGGCGTGCCCAGTCATGAACCATGTTATCACTTTCAACTGGTCCCTAATTATAAAGAGCAGTTCTCCAGTTCTTTTGGGACATGGTCTGCCTATAAAGGCTTTTCCATGTTCCTGTTTTGGGGTACTTCCCCAATAGTTGATATGTTGTTCCCAAATCCAGTCGTTTGTGAAACTCCGGACTGTACTTTTTGGTACTCCCGGATTTGTGTCTGGTTCCGGTGTTTCTTCTGACCCTCTTTTTGCAAGTTCGTCAGCCTTTTCGTTGCCTTCGATCCCTTGGTGACCTGGCACCCAAAACAGTTTTACTCTATTTCGGTCTGCCAGTGTTAGTTCTTCGATGCATTCCCATATCAGCCTCGACGTAACTTTCTGACTCGATATGGCCTTAAGTGCCGCTTGGCTGTCTGACATTATTTGAATATGCTGATTTTCGACAGCTCTTTCATTGTTAGTTTTTGCACATTACAAAATTGCGTATACCTCGGCCTGAAATACCGAGGAATGTATTCCTATAACATAGCTATGGTTAGTGTTTTTGGAGACTACTCCCGCCTCAGTACCTACCATCTGTATACCAGGTATGTTCCTGTCGTTGGGCATTAGGCTCCCTTATGGTGATCTCCACTCTTTACTGTATTAAAACCTCAAATGGAGTAATAAAAGAGTACCTCTAGGTTATGTGGTCTGATCTCATGTCTAGCACGTCTCCTGTCACTACTCATGTGACCTGGCCTAATGTCAAGATTTCCCAGTGTATTCCCTAATCTGTAAGCACCTAATCTTGCCTCCCCTCCACTGACAATTACAGTGACAGTATTTTTTTGTGTGCGTTTTGTCCGTTTTGTTTACCTAAATTATATTGTTTTTGAACTTTTATAAATATATAGGGGTCTATTCTGTAACAATTCCTTTATATTTAACGGCCTTTAAAAATATTTTCTTCTTTACTTCTGTCATTATTTAAACGGATCTTTAAAATACATTAGAGGACTATCTTAAAGAAATCTGTTTAAATAATGACAGAAGTAAATTAACGAATACAAACATATTTTTAAAGGTCGCCAATATTTTTAAAGGCCGTTAAATATAAAGGAATTATTACAGAATAGACCCCATAATCAGTTAGTAACCAACTACATACCTTTAAACTACTTTTTCTAATTTTACCATTTAAAGTGCAAGTGCCAAAATGATATACTTTACGCAACCAGTTGCATAATGTTGAACATTATGGAACTGGTTTCTAAAAATTCATTGGGTCACTAGCTGAGAAAAGAAAAGAAATAAAAATAAACCTCTTTTGATTTTAAAATCAATAATATACATTATTGAAAGTTTATATCAAAGGAGGGCAGGTTGACTTATAAAAATAGAATTTGGTTAAACTTACAAAACCTAGTAGTAATGTTGTTTTGGTTCTTTCCATTTTAAATCAGCACAAAATAATTAAAACACAATACACGACAAAATAACCCACTTTCTTGAATTCTAAATTCTTTTAACAAGCAATATAAACATACTACAATAAGTCGTTAAGAATAAATGAATATGATTTTCTATATGTTAATAAAAGAATGAAGTTAATCATATGCAACTAACAATACAAGAAAATAGTTATACTGGTTGCCTAGATGTCACTAATTTTTTACCAAAACATAATTTTATAAATAATCTAGTCAAAATTAGAAAAATTATTGCATGTAACACGTTACGAAATGCCGTTTTATTTAATTCGTTCATATTGCGGGACCTCGATCTGCTCGCCCCGCAAATATTCACTTATCACAAAAAATAAGGCCTTTCGTAACTGCTTTCATAAATAGCTATTTATGACCTACAAACAATATTTAATAAAATAATAAACACAGTGAAAACGTATATGACAAATGTTGTTAAAAGTATTGTTAGAATAAGTGGCTGCTTGTAACCAAAATATTGGGGTTCGCAATGACATAATATAGATCTCAGTATAGATGTATGTAAAATACTTTCAGTGTTTTGGAAAGGTATATTATAAACACTAAAAGTTTTTTACCTAAATTGGTACTGAGATCTATATTCTGTTATTGCGAACCCCCTATATTTTGGTCACAAGCTGCCACTGGTCAGAATTAACTGTCAGTGGAATCAAAATTACGTCCCACTCTTATTGCGTATTGGCTTTGCCTTTGGCACCCTTAAAACCTGAATTAACACCAAATAGTTATTTATACTAAGTAATATTGTTATCACACCACCAAACAAATTACCTGTGCGAAGAAAGATGAATTTTAATAACATAGATCAAAACTTCAATGAGAGTCTTTCATCCAATTAAATAGCATTATTAATAAAAACAATAGAAAGATACTTTATTTTATTAATAGAAAACAGAAAAGTAATATTTGTAAATCAAAGTAGCCACGTTTTTTCTCAAATAAATTCTGCTGGCTAAACCTTTTCTTTTGGTAAACATTTTCTAGCGCTTCCCACATATAATTTGCAGACATCTGGCCTATAATGCATTCCAAGCGGGAAAAATCACGTCTATTAAATGGCTTGATTCCATACTTTTCGTCTGGGCCTATAACCTGTTTTATATTAAAATCTACTTTATATTATAAAATATTTAATTCTGAAACTTTCTCTTATTTTTTAAGATACATCAACATAAAACTCAACATATTTATTTATTAAACAAAAAATTAGCCAAAGTCTAGACTTGCTGTCATTTTAACAAAATTGGCCACGACGTTCTCCAGATTTAACTCCGAGTATTTTTATCATCAAGTCGCCTTTTCTTTGACGTAGAAATGTTAAATGTGCAAATATAAAGTCCTACGCCAATGGATTAATATTAGTCATAATTTTGATAAGTTTTTTTTGTCACATAAAACTCTGTTAACGTACCAAATTTAAACAAAATCTCAGAAGCCGTTTTAAATAGATAATGATGAAACGATTTTAAAATTGTAATTTTAGTGCCCAAACTGAGTAACTTTGTATCTACTGTTTACTGTTTACTTTAAACGGTTTATTTTGGTCCAAGCAATGTGGTATATTTTTGTGTAGACTTTGTACAGTAATGTCAAAACTTCAAGTCGAGCGCAGATTCCATTCTAGAGTAATCGTGCCAACGCACAGACGACTAGATATTTTTTTTTACATTTTCGGGCGTGTAGTGATCGGAAGCATGAAGAAAAGTGTTAAAAAATGGAAATAAGAACATTTTTGAAAATTCCGTGGCTCCATATGTAATGATGGTCAAATTATTTTAACGAAAGAGTATTTTACCGTTTCGTCAAAAAAAAAAATATTTTTACTTATTGTGATTCTAGAATAAAAATCTTATATGTAATTCGAACTCAAAGTATATCATTATTATTACCATTTTCTTTTTGAAGCGGAAAATTTGCATTTGTTTTAATTACATGTCAACAAGTCTGTCGACTTCTTGGTAAATACTTCTGGATTGGTTTTGCAAACTGCGGTTTTGTACATTACCTACTTTCATAATATTAGGGAATGAAGAAAATGTGCATTAAGAACTTTATAGAACGCAATGCTGTACGTAATTATTTCACTGCTATATAAAATAATACGTGTTAAATATATTCATAGGCAATAGAAGAAATTAATTTAATATTGTGAAAATCTCCTATAATGATCTAACTAAAATTCCAACCATACCGAAATATTACGTCACAGACATGAAACAAAAGCAAAAATAAAATATATACAACAACTTCTATTTGACCAAGGAATTAGTTCCAATACATCTCACCTTTCTCTATTAGTGCAGGAAAACTTGCAGGCAAATTCAACCATTACAATATCAATTTTAATAACAAACTTCTTCTAAATAAACTATTGACAGTTTTTAATTTTTACTTTTTATGATTCATTACCTGTTTACTACATATATATTATTTTTAAAGAGTGACAATTAATGAATAAAACATTTTAATTAGAATTGTACGAGTATTGCTATTATTAAACGAATATAGTTTTATAAAATATTAAAAAAATGTAATTGTGGCTCCCTTTTGCAGGAAATCTACCAAAATTACGCCTCCAGAATCCCGAAATACGGTTAGCATGACCTTCCCTGCAGAAGGTAGTATCTTAAATTCTTTCGACATTGGTGAAGCTCTATTTTTTGGTCCAGTAATGGATCCAGGGCTCATCCATTGTCACTAAGCTTGCAAGAAATTTTTCTTTGTCTTGTTTATGTCGCACATCTCTTTTTTGAGTTTGCAGATGCACACAAGCAAACATTCGAGGCACCTACCCATCTCTTTTTTTCAATTCAATTTTTTCCTGTTCAATTTGGCAGTAATTATATTATACAGGGTGTTTCTGAACTTGGCGTCCAAATTTGTAGGGGTGGTAGTTCGCATAATTTGAGACCGATTCGCAGATTTAATTTTTCCAAAATATTTAAAATAAAAATAATTAAAAATTATAAACCGGTACGGTCCTGCACAGCGATAGGATCGCTTCGATTCGCGCGTGCTACGCTTAGAATCGACAAAATTGCAAATCGCATCTGTTTTTGAGGACTATTGCGCTACGCGCTCAGGGTAGGCCCTGCTCTTTGATTTTTTTTTATAAGGGCTCTATTTTGTTTATTATAATTTTTTTAGAAAAATAAAATCTGCCAATCGTTCTCAAATTATGCGAACTACCACCCCTACAAATTTGGACGCCAAGTTCGGAAACACCTAGTATACCACACAATATAAGTGACCAGTATCTTCAACTATTTATCTAATAGTCACATGCCGATCTTGCAGCACGACTTATCCTCTTTTTCAGAATGGTGTGCCTTGATTACAGTGAGTAACCTAGCTCGAAGATCTGTGTTGCCAGTGTTCCCGATAAGAATCAAAGTTACAGAGTCTACAGAATCTGTAAAGTCCCGTAGATTAGCGACATAAGTTAGATGTTTCTGTTCTGTAGGGGATTAGATGTTATGTTATGTTGAGAATGGGGTGTTAATACACTGCGACCTAAAAGATCTATTGTGCCCCCTTCTGTCGCCACTGCACTAAGGAAATGTCTCAATGCCTATAGCGACCCTTCCAATCCTATTTTCTCAAGGAAGTGTAGGATTTGAAGTGGCTTCAAGTTAGGTAAGTCTCCCTCTTCTACTTGATATCCTCCTAGATATAGTGCCCTTTGATTCTGGAGTGCTACACATTCAGTGCTCCTCCTCACAGAATCTGCACTCACTATCCTCTACTACTCTCAGTTTACTAAGGTGTCCTTTTAGTCGGCAATGCCCGGTAAGGATCCCTGTTACAATACGTAGCCTGTTCTTGCTCAGGCAGATGCAGGCTTCCGATATTTTTTGGTTAAATTCGCCCAGAAGTATCTTGGCCTGTCTCAGCCCCAAGAGATTGTTCCAATTATCGGTTCTTCTACTACCCAATTCTTTTTTAATCTCTCCTAATATTATGTTACTGCTGATACCGCAGAACGGCTCAGGTCCTACAAAGGGTGTTTGATCCCCTTTCCTTCCAAGACTATCTGCAATCTCGTTACCCTGTACCCCGTTATGTCCCGGGACCCAAGTGAGAGTAACTCTATTTTTCTCTCCTAGCTCATTTAATTGTTCTAGGCATCTCCAGACCATTTTTGAGCTGATTACGTAAGAACTCAGCGCTTTGATGGCTGCTTGACTATGGGACATGATGATAATCTCTTGTCTATGATAGTTTCTCTCGATATTAAACTGGATACACTTCTCGATGGCGTGAATTTCCGCCTGGAAGATGCTTGGGTATTTTCGCAAGCTTTCGGAGTGCTTGGTTCTCGGCCCATACACTCCTATTCCAGTTCCTTCTATGGTTTTGGAACCGTCCGTATACCACTGAATAGCACGTCTTTCGGTTGCAAGCGCGATGGATTATTGCCTCCATTCTTTCTTGCAGCCCGGCTCTGTGGTTTTGAAGTTTTTTACAAAACTGTACTTCTTTTGCATTTCATCCTGGGGCATGTCCCAGGTATCTTTAGTCCTGAAGCAAGTAGACTTTCGTCTGATTACTCCCTTCCTAATCATTCTATATCCGTGTCCTTTTTGCCACATTCTCTATCATCAAATGTAGAGGGGTGAGGTTTAAGATCACCTCCATTGCGGCCGTAGGACAGGTTCTCATTGCACCAGTAATGCAAACACAGGCTAGTCTTTGTACTTTTGAGATATTAGCTCTCGTAGTAACTAAACTAGTTCTGTTACTCCAGGCTATAGTCCCGTAAGTGATGATTGGTCTCACTATTGCAGTATGTTTGGGTTACATCCCCATCGTTTACCTGCAATGTTTCTGCATACCATTAGGGCTTTTGTGGCCTTATTTACTACTTCCTTCTCATGTGTGTTCCAGGGTTAGGCCTAGATATTTGACTTCATTTTTCCATTCTATATCTAACCTGTCTAATTTAACGGTTTTGAGATTAAATTTTCTTTTCCTTGAAAAGGCTACTAGTGTTGTTTTTGTAGTCCCACTTCACGGCACCATCTTTTGGTATGTTCTAGTCCTCGTTTGACTATATCACACAGGATATTACTAAACTTGCCACTAGCAAATATGACTATGTCGTCGGCATAACCTTGACAGGGTATGCCGAGGTCAGTCAATCTGCATAGAAGTTCGTCTACGATTAGGCTCCACATTAGTGGGGATAGAACTCCTCCTTATGGACATCCTTTGGTTGTGCAGATGGAGATGGTGTCCTGCCCTATCTGTGTCTTTGCAGTTCTCGTAGATAAGAGCTCAGCCATCCATCTGGATGTGATGTTATCTACTCCTCTTTATGCAAGTGCTCTTTTTACAGATTCGTGAGGCGTGTTGTCAAAAGCTCCTTCTATGTCTAGGAAGGCACACACGACCGTTTGTTTGTGTTTGTCAGTGAATCCTGGATTTCATCTCAGCTGTACCAGGGCAGTTTCTGTAGATCTTCCTGCTCGGTACGCGTGTTGGCTGTGGTGGAGTGGCACCCTCTCCAGGACTTCTGTTCTGATATTAAATGAAACAATTAAATTTGCAAAAATACAAATGATACGGGTTTGTATGTCTGCTGGTGATTTAGGAGAACTAGAGTTCATTGACGGAACAGTTAAGAGTTAGTAACAATAATCCTCTCCCTATAAATTCTCGTCTGCAAATCTTATAATTTCGGCTGGAATATCCGCCGGCAGATCATTAATAAAAATTAGAAAACAAATTTGTCCAACAATCGATCTTTGAGACACACCAGCAATAATTGAAAGTGTACTTAAAATATAGCCTGGTGAAAGAACAACTACTTGTTTTCTATTATCTAAATAGGATAGGATGGAAAAAGTTTAAAATTTCTCCACGAATATCATAAAATTCCAACTTCCATGTACATTTAAAAGTTAAAATTTGTTTTAGATTTATTAGTGGCTTTATCAATAAATTCTTAATCACTTTGCATTATTAATTGTCTTTTTATAATCCTTTTTTAATTCCAATCGGACTGTTCAGATCCTGTACAATTGAGTATTGTAGAAATATTTTTTATATTACTTTTAAAGACTTGTAATTCTTTATTAAACCATTAAATGTTATTCCGTATTACTTTTTTTTGCGGGAAATATTTATTAAACAAGTTAATTCATTTACGAGTGAATTTTAACCCCAGAAGAGCTTGTGTGTGGAAGGGACGTTTGTTATTATTATTTGCCAATTGATTTTATATTGATTAATTTAAATAAAACAATTCTATTGCTATTTCTCTACAAATTTGACCGGCCTATAATGTTGCACTATGCAACTGCCCAATGCAGTGGGGACTTAAGTGCACTTAGACCAACCAGTCTATCAATGGTTTGAAAATCGAAAGTTAAGACGTTGTCTATTTCGTACGATGTGATAAACGCAGTCATACACACACATAGACCAAATTGTATATTTTTTTTTACATTAAAAATGCGTTAAAAAATTTCAAATATAATAAAAATGATTACGTTCTTTGTTATTCTTTGCGCGTTTTTAATATGGTTCTCCTCACGGGTCAATTCTGAGCCCACCACTTCGAAATACACTTATAACTCTTCTGATTTGTCGTATTTGTCGAACGGTATTCAATTTCCAGTCGCCGAAAGTGATATTGAATTTCTTGCGGAGGATAGTGGTGCCGAAAATGGTTCGCAAATTTTGTGGTTTTCGAGGCTCTACGACCATCATAGATGGTGGAATCGTTTGGAAAAGTTGGAAAATCCTTTGTGTAAAAGTGATATGATGGTGTATTTGAGGGAGCTTGGTAATGGGACAAGTTGGGCTGTAAAAAGTAAGTATAATATCAATATTTGAAGCTACTTGTATTGCATAGAGGCAGCATACGAGAGTCAGTATCGCATCATTTTTACTGGGTTTAAATTTAATATAAATAAATTAAATACGCACCGTTAAGTTTAGCGCAACATGTTGCATTTAAGTAGTACCTAATAGTAAATAATGATTATTTAAATAAAATACAAAAATCATCGATTTCTTTTATTCGAAAATGTCTTTAATTTTTGATTTTAAAGAATAAATTAGTAGATGAGTGTGACTATTAAAAAATTTCTGTTTGCTCAGGATTTGTGTGAAATAATAAGCAATAAAGATGTAAAAGCTAATATTTAAAAATCTAAAATATAAAAGGGCATGATTTATCAATAGATTTTTGAAAAAATTTACTGACTATTTTGAATCTTTGAATTCAAAAGTTTGGTGGTGAAACCTTAATATAAATTATTGCCTTTATAATAAGTTATATAATTTTACTGGATGATCACTATATCGGTATAATAAGAAATAGCGGTTCAACAAACTGAATCAGGTAAATTTCTCATAGTACCGATAATTAACAATGTTAGAACTTCTTTATACTTCTGATTAAATAAATGGTATTAGATTAAAATTATTTTAAAATATTTCTTTGCTCTTTAAAATACAGTGTGGAACAGCTAAATGGAATAAATTCGGTCATAAATAAATGGGGGCGAGTTCCGAAAAACGCTCGGACACGTAGATTGGTATTTTTAACAAAAACTTTTTATACAGGGTGTGTCTTGTCTTGTAACAGTGGCCAATATCAACTTTCTTATTTTAAATGCAACACCCTGTATATTTTTCAATCTTTGGATTCTTCAGAAAATTCTAGACATATTGTATGTACTATGTCCTATACCTAACCGTTACGGAAATATTAAATGTTTTACGATTTATTGCAAAAATTAACATTAATAAAGTAAAATTATTTGATAACAGAAATTCGTTACAACACACTCAAAATATCTTGATGTAGGAGATGCTCAAAATGCTCGCCGCGAACCTCTTGGCAACATCCTAATCTGAAATAAAAATAAATTCTAAAGTCACTCAACATCTCAGGCGTGACCGATCTAATCGCAAGCGTTATTCGTCTTCTTACGTCAGCTAGGTCGAGAGGTTTAGTTTTATATACAATACTTTTGACATATTCCCATAAAAAAAATAACTAATGATGTCAGATCAGGGGATTGTGCTGGCCATTCAATCGATCCTCGCCTCCTTATATATCAATTTGGAAATACTCGATTGAAGTACTGCCGCACAATGATTTGGTAATGGGGTGGTGCTCCATCTTGCTGAAACCATATTATATTCGCTGGAACTTGTGGGTTTGCTGGATCGGGATGTAAGTTCGTTAAAGTTGGCACGATATTATTTTGGGCAGTGCTAAATAATTATCGCCATTCAAATTGCCATCAATGAAAAAAGGACCTATGATATGATCGCCAACAATTCCTGCCCAAACATTAACCTTTTCAGGGTAATGCGTATGTTCTTCTCTCATCCACTGAGGATTTTCTCTAGACCAATAGCGGCAATTTTGACGATTAGCATGACCGTGAAGTGTAAAGGTACACTCATCAGAAAACAAAACAAGTTCTAATTGGATCACCATATTATCTAACATTGCCACCATTTGTTCACAAAATTGCGTTCTCCTGTCAAAATCGTCTTCCATGAGCTCCTGAGTTGCTATTATTTTATAGGGATGCATTTTATTTTCTTTTAATGTTCGAATAATCGATAAATTGCTAATATCGAACATTGAGACTGCTTGTCGACTAGAAGTATGTGGGTTTTCCTAAAACTCAAGCATACTATCCAATTTGGTATCATTAGTAATTGAATTGGCAGCTGTTTATCTGCCTTACATGTAACGCGAAACTGCTTTACTTTACTTTACTAATTCTTCCTTGGGATATACGGGGCAAATTTGGATTTTTTTTATGAAATAGGTGAGCAACTTCCATTTGTGTCCGTGTTTTATCTTCATAACCAATCATCTGCAGAATTGTTATCTTGTTCATTTCTGTTAATGAACCATTTTTCTGATATGCAGTTAAGGAAATTTGAACGACTATAACCAATACATCCCTATAACACTGACAACTATCATGCAGTCAGATAACAAGTTGCTAAGATCAGGCGTTTTAAACAAAGGTAAACAAAACTATTTAAGTATAATTTTTTTTTCATATCAGTAAAAAGGAACGCTGACATGATTTTTGCTTACTTTCTCACTAGGTTTGCTCCAACACGCGCGAAAACCGTAATATTACCGTACAAATCGTGCGTTCTACCCAAAAATTGTATACAGCGCATGATTTGTACGGTAATATTACTGTTTTCGCGCGTGATGGAACAGACCTACTATGAAGAACTAAATAAGAAATAAGTATTGAGTGTGTTGTAGCGAATTTCTGTAATCAAACAATTTTATTTTGTTAATATTAATTTTTGCAATAAATCGAAAAACATTTAATATTTCCAAAACGGTTAGGTATAGGACATAGTACATTAAAATATGTTTATAATCTTCTGAAGAATCTAAAAATTGAAAAATATACAGGATGCTGCATTTAAATTAAGAAAGTTGGTATTGCCCAATGTTACATGACACACCTTGTATAAAAAGATTTTATTAAAAAAATGCGCAACTAAAAATACCAATCGACGTGTCCGAGCGTTTGTACTTAAATTTGGAACAGAATAATATTACTAGATATTTTTTCATTTTAAAATTGAAATCAAATTAATTTTCTATGTTGAATTTTTCAATCTTGTCAAGTATGCACCCCACAACAATCATACATCATCATCATCATCATCATCATCACCATTATTATTAACAATAGTCAAATTTTCATCATCAATAATGTCTTTGTAGAAGTTTAGGTTATCTATTTCTCTCCATTCGCCATGTAAAGCTGTCAGTAAATCATTTATACCTTTTTTCTTTGCGTCCGAAATCATGTGACCCAATCCAATGCAAAAGAATCAGATCCACACTGACGACCCCTCCTCAGAAGTGAAATGTATTTTTCATATTCATGCTCGAATCTGAAATTTTCATTTGCTTTGACTGTAATATTAGTTTTTCTAGTCTTTGTTGTGATTCTTTTTAAGCAAATTCTTTTCTTATTGCCTATATTCTCTATGTTCTTTAGATCTGTAGAGATACTTTTGGTGTCTTTCAGTGTCCAATCTGTTCCCAACTGCTTTACGGCTCCAACTTTTTTAAATGGCTCATAATATTCTTCTTTTATTACCATAGTAGTTTTCTTCCGAAGAAGTTTCTCTAACCTCCAAAAAACACGGTCGGCAGGGAGGAAACTATGGCCTCGAAGAGGAAATGTAATGATGATCTCTTTGATAGAACCTTGGTGGATTGAAAGAAAGTACATTAATGTGTGGATAACAATGTTGTTTTTGTTTTGTCCTCCGCATTCATTACAGAAGAGCTTTAATACCTTTTTTCCATTAAAATCATATGTTTCCAAGAAGTTTAGGAGAGCTGAAGAAACTTCAGCTTGCTCTTCAATCCAAGTGTAAAAGATTGGGTGAGCATTTTTTATATCTGTAATATATAGATTATAAAATGAAAGTTGCAGAGCTTAAAATGCTTCTTGAAAAGGAGTTTTGGTTAACTGCTGCACTTGTTGCATGTTAAAGCAGTAGATAATGTCTTCTTTATGTTCTTCTTTCGTGAGTTGATAAAAAGCTTGAGCTCTTATTTTATGAATTCTGAGTTGTTTTAACAAGTTAACTTTGGCTTAATATCATTTTTTATGAGGTTTCTAGTCTTTTCACAGTAGCTACACACGTCAGTTGCTGAATCCAATATTAAAGTCCTTGTTGAAAACACACCGAAACATTGCAAGAGATACACGCAAATCGTTTTCAGTCATGGAATTGCATGCTTTATGAAGTTTCTTGATATTCAGATCACATCTAAGGTACACTCTCTTAGATTTGTTTCTAGAATAGTGGCTCTCATAAGCAGGCAGGGAACCAATGTATTGTTTAACAGAATTTTTCTTAGCCTCAGATAAGTGGCTTTTTCTATCACCATCCCTATTTTCTGTGATGTCCATAACCAAAATTTCTTTTTTGCAAAGGCTGTTCATGCATGTAGATTTCATCTGAACTATGTGAAGAAAAAAATTCTTGCAGACATAAATAGTTTGGCCGTTTCTACGTGGAAGAGTGTATTTCACATTGAATAATCTAGGCTTTGCTGCTTTCGTCCGGTTAGGGCGTTGCCTACGACGAACCACTTTTGCAAGTATCAAGAAGTTTGAAACCATCCTTTCTTGGCGAATTTTGTCTGGTACACTGTAGATTCTATTCCTGAATTCTAAAGCATCAAGTGGAATAAACTTGACATATTGGAATGATTTTGTTTGAAAAGTGCAAGGAATAAAAGTATTCGAAGTTCTAGGTTTAGCATACAATTTCTTTTTCATCAAAGAACTTCTGCTTTCCTTACTTTGTCGTTCTCTACTACCTATGTTTCCATCTCTTACCAATACTGATACATCGATCGAGTGAGCGTCAGGGAGACCGAGAAGTGATGACCTCACAATAGAGCATTGAATCAAATCAAACAAAAAAGAGTAAAAAACATAACCTCGCATTTTTGTGATTCTTATTTTTGGTATGTGTGTCAAAACAGTAAGCAAAAAGTGAAGAAAATTAAAAAAATTTAATAATAAGGGGCAATGGCCCTGAAATGCAGCATATACCACAAATACCCACTTCGCTTTCAAACTCCATGACTGTGATTACTGGTGATTAGATCTGAGCGGAGAAAATGTATTTTACAGATAATTTATTTTTTATAATAAATAATTTTTGCTAAAAGACAAAAGCGGCTAAGTAATTTGTTGATTTCTTGGCTGGTCTCAAACCCCGAGAAATGTCTCAAATTTTAAGATTCAAGTTTGTTTGTAGGTTAATTAACGTGCAGATGCCATCACCACATCTTAACTAAATTTATATGGGGCCACCCCTGAGGTACCCACTTACTTTACTAACAAAAAAAGAATCATATAAATAGGACAAGGTGGTAAATTATTATCACTAAACATACATAAAAAATGAAGAGTTTGAGGATTTTCTCATGGACCCAATTATCAGATTTTGACCAAATTTATATGGGACCACTCCTCAAGTACCCCCTTTCTAACAAACAAAATAATGGAAATCGGACACCGTGTTAAAGAATTATCGCTGAACATACATAAAAAAAAAATAAAAAAATAAAAAAAAATATTGCGACGAATTGAGAACCTCCTCATTTTTTGAAGTCGGTTAATAAAAAAAATGTAATATTACAAGTCGTTCTCTAACTGTTCCAGATAAACTATTTAGTTTTTGACAAGGGGGGTAGCCATGTGTGAGTTGAAGTAATTTTAAGGTGAAGGGGGGAGAAAAAGTCCTTTATATCTCACAAGGAAAGTCCAATGTTTAATTATTCAACAAAAACATTGAGTGCGACCGGTTTCGAAGTAACATCACTTCATCTTCAGGCTCGCCTAGTGGAAAGGAGAATATGTGGTGTAAGGTGTGTTGATTTTGAGCCCACAATATATAAAATAGTAAAAAATAGAAAAACTCACCATACTCTCCATCCACTAGGGAATACTACAGACAAGTTTCATCAAAACGTGGGGGATGAAATAAATTGTAAAACAAAACAATGTTACAAGTTATGAAAGTTAAAAATATTTGAAAAACAAATATTAGTCGATATAAAACAGTTAAAAATTTTTAAAAATTCAAGACGATACAAAAACAAATTACATACATTAATTTGTTTTTGTATCGTCTTGAATTTTTAAAAATTTTTAACTGTTTTATATCGACTAATATTTGTTTTTCAAATATTTTTAACTTTCATAACTTGTAACATTGTTTTGTTTTACAATTTATTTCATCCCCCACGTTTTGATGAAACTTGTCTGTAGTATTCCCTAGTGGATGGAGAGTATGGTGAGTTTTTCTATTTTTTACTATTTTATATATTGTGGGCTCAAAATCAACACACCTTACACCACATATTCTCCTTTCCACTAGGCGAGCCTGAAGATGAAGTGATGTTACTTCGAAACCGGTCGCACTCAATGTTTTTGTTGAATAATTAAACATTGGACTTTCCTTGTGAGATATAAAGGACTTTTTCTCCCCCCTTCACCTTAAAAATATTTAGTTTTTTCTTAGTGGGAAAATCTAAATTTGTGTTTTTGATTTTAAAATTAAATAACATTAAGATGAAACATACCAACGCGCGCAAAACCTTGATTTAAAAAAATATGGACTAGCTCGCGTTTGAAAGATAGCTCCTCATTTAATCTTTAGCTGTTCAGTTTTCATACTTACATGCTCCTTCCATTGTAATTTACCATCTAAATTTAGACCCAGATATTTTGCCGTTTTCTTATTTCGTATAATATTGTTATTTATATTTATTGATAAATTTAATGTGGCGGATGTTTGTTCGTTTTTGGACCAGATTTTTGTGCTATTGAGTCCGTTTTAAGCTTCCATTTGGGAACGCGCGACAGGCGACCAACGACAGCGTAAGGCCATACTAAATCTGCTCTCGTACGTCTCCTCTTCTGAAAATAAATGTGTTTCATATAATTACATGTGTTCACATGTGAAGAGACCGTGTTCGGTCTCGTTCGCTGTCGCTTCGCGTTTTGAAATTGGTCTCGGTCTCCTCTTGCGAAATGGTAGCTTAAAGGTACCATTTCGGAACGCGCGACAGACGACAAACGAACAACAGAAGGAACGACAAAGGAGACCGCTTTATTTACGGAGACAGGCGACGCGACAACCGCAGACAACCGTTCGAGGGAACGATCAGTGTTGCTAGACCTACTGTTTTTAAGTAAATCCACTGTTTTTGTCTCTGTTCTCCTGTTTTAGGCATGAAATTTATTGTTTTCGCCAACTTAGCAAATTTTGTTCTTAATTTATTAAGTTTGCCCCATTCTTCAGCAAATGGTCAAAGAATATTTTCTCTAGTAAATTTGCTCAAGTAAAAGCAACGTAATAAGCAGCCACTATTGTAGGCTTGCTCCATAAAAAAACTTAAGATTATCATTATGTTTTTATTTAAAATGCAACAAATAATTAATAAGGCATCATAAAAAGAACATGCATGCCAAACACAATGTATTTGAATTATCTGATTCAGACTGATCTAAAAGAAATACCTATTATTTTTTTGGTTCCGTACGTTAAGTATATATTAAAAATGTTATTATTTATTTTTATTCTTTGTTTACTTTATAATTTGGGTAGAAAATGTTTATTTTTCGTTTCTTATATACTTGTTTTTTTTTATTTACTACACTGCAAATTATAATTATTTCCCCATGTATTAAAATCTATTGTTCAGATCTACGTTTTTTTTTATCCATACTGTTCCAGCAAATTTTTATCTGGCAACACCGCCTAGATCGAAAGAACTTTGCAACTACCATTTCTATAAAATATCGACTAATCACCTCGAAATACAAGCGATGACTGAGGACCAGGGTTGCCAACCGGTCTTTACCGATTTACTCTCAAAAACTTTTCCGGATTACTCACAATTACTCACAACTTCAAAATATCAATATTACTAGTTTTTTTATATAAATCGTATATTTTGTACTCTTGCACTTTTGTTTGAATTTATTTTACTACTGTGCAATGTTGCCAAACATCAAAAGAGAAATTTTCAAAACAGATGCACCTTTTTTTCTGTGCATTCACTATTTTAATAAACAAGTAATATACAGGTTGATTCATAACTATTAGGATATAGACTAAGGGCAGGTTCTTTGGACAAAAATATGGCGATAGGACCAAATATACCTTCATAAAATATTGCTGTGGAATAATATACAGGGCGTTAAATTTGAATCCTGTTTTTTTCTGATGTCACTGTATATTTATGAATTAGCACAAAGGCATATTTTTCGACAAGGAATGATATTTTATATATGTCGGCGGCGCTGATGTTTAACTTTTGTTTATTGTTTTAAGAAGTTTAATTTATTGGTAGTCGGTATTTCAAGATAAGTTGTAAGCTTTAACTTGATTTTTATAAGTGATGACTTAGCAAAATGATATACACTTGCCTTTCATAGTAAGGGGCAAGGGGGGCGGAATGGAGCCAGCAGAATGTTGATAGAAAAGAAGGAATGAGAACAGAGATTAGAGAAGTGTGGCTGGCTCCGGATCGCTAGTATCATTTCTTTAATTGATTAATAATTGATATCGTATAATTATCCATATTTCTTTAATAATTATTTGTGTAACGTTGTTTAAAGTGTTGTCAACATTGTTAATTGTTCTATATTGCATTAACAAGTTTTACAAGTGTTAAATGTAGTGTTTTGTCATAACAATGTCTGACGGTGACGCCCTAAATATCCGATATCCGACATATATTATTTCACATTTTTTAAGGAGACGCCAAGTGAATGATTCCTGATGATGGTCGTTTTTTTTACGAAACTTTTTAGTATTTTTTATTAGAAAATTTCACCCGTTTTCGAGAAAAACGCAATTGATCAACTCACAAAATATTTCATTTATGAAAAGTTTGCTTTGCAGTATCATATAATTTGCTGTTAGATTATAGTCTATTATTATTACTATTATTATTATTTAACGCCCTGTATCTTATTTCACAGCAATATTTAGCACTATTGCCATATTTTGGTACAAATAGTCCCAATAGTTATGAATCACCCTGTATATAAAACATCTTTGTCATCAGTTGAAAAAAAAAACCCAGAAAAAAAGGATGGGAGAATTAGAGTATCTTCTTTATTAACAGGCCAAATCATAATAAATCATTAATTTTAATGCTTAAAAATAAAATCTACTAATAAAAAAATATACTTTTAAAATGACCAAAAAAAAGATATTAATCGACGATTAATCACTTTTACTCTATTACATTGACCAAGCAATAGAGGACGCTGCAATTTTAAAACTACAAAATTGTAATGACTGCTAAAAGTGCTAGGGGGGTAAAATTAGGCTTATATTAAAATTTTTAAAAAGAACACGGGTTTAATAAATTATCCGATCAGGATTTTGCCAACTACCATGAATATATCCACGCTGACTTCCCGATTACTCACAATTGCCCTTTACTCACAAAATTACTCACAGACTAGTAAATTACTCACAAATGTGAGGAATTACTCACAGATTGGCAACCCTGCTGAGGACTGAGCGTGACAGGCAGCAAAAGCTCTACCCCGAGACCGATCTACCTATCGTAGACTTCTGTCTTTCGCACTGGTTGCGCCTTGCGAAATGTGTTTTATATAATTGCATATGTTTAGACGTGAAAAGATCGTTCTTGGTCTCCTTTGCCGTCGCTTTTGCTACGTATGTCGTCTGTAGCGCGTTCCGAAATGGTACCTCTAAAGGTGTTTTTTTTTTTCTATAGTTAATTCTATGGTTAAGCCAGCGAATGCGGATAATTTTATATTTTCTATATCTAAAATGTTATAATATAATACCGGATTAAGTACATATGCCTGTGAGACGTCCTAGATTTGGAAGGAAGAAGCGTTCTATATAGTTGGCGAAAGCATCAACTTCTTGTTTGTAACTTCTTGATGATCACATCCCATTTTCTGGTCGTATTGGGGATATTTGTGGATTTGTTTGTTTAATTTTTAGACAGCTTTCCATAATAAGGTTTTTTTTGGTTGACTAATTTTTGATTTTTCTATCTTTCTGCATAACTGTTGTGTAGTCAATGTAGTTACTTATCAATGTTTGCCATTCTTTTTGAGTCTTTCTTTTGTTTTGTATTAAATCCTTTATTTCTTTGGGATAAGGCCAAATTTGACCAAAGACTTTTGCGATTTTTTCCTTAGTATTAAATTCATAAAATGCGTATTATAAGAACATATATAATTAAATCCAATAACTTTACGTGACTGCATTATTCCGGTGTATGGGTTCTAAGCACATAAAGATGCTAAATACTTTCTACTTGACACATTAAAAGCCTGAAAATCGTGGTATAAGTATAGCAACAATATTATTATAGTGGTTAAGAAACTAGACCGGTTGTTATATAACGTACATTTTTGTTGTTTGCACCAGTAGAATGTGCTACTTTTCGCTACATTTTCTAGTAAACATATTAACCAGATTAAAGTGGATAAGAATCGGTTGGTAGTGAAAGGTTATTAGATATAGGGTACTGACTGAAACAAAATGCCCATGAACATATTCCTAAAATAGTACTATATCGTTAACATTCCTAAAGTTCACTCAAATACACAGGGCCGCCGAGAGCCAGGCCGGGCCCCAGGACAATTCTCTAAACTGGGCTCCGTAACCAAAAAAAGGTTTTCAGACAAAAACTTTTCCTTAAAATTCAATTGGTCTTTCTAAAATAAAAAAAAAGGGCTGCAAGCAAAAACTTTTCCTACTATACTTGATTTATCTATTTATCTCATTTTGTGTCGAATTTCTCATACAAAACAAAAAATATCTGTTGCCGGGCCCCCCTTATACCGCTGCCAGGCCCCCATTTCAGTCCGGGCCCCGGGAATTAGTCCTGGCTACCCCCCCTCTAGTCGGCCCTGCAAATACACCTACTCAAATATATAAAATTTTGTATAGAATGTCTGATTGTTAGCTGTTGCTGTTTATTAATTTATGTATTTTATTTATATTTACATTTCCATAGACTGAAATGTATCCAATGGTTCCACATTTAAACATGTTTTTAACACAAATATAAGGGTTTTTATTAAATATATCGTCTACCTTTTAAACTAGGAAGATAAGGTTTAGGTCTTAAATTTCTCTCTAAGAGTCCAACAAAATGGTTTATACAAATATTACGATGTCTCAAAATTTTTAAAATCGAAATGTTTTTTATCAACACTGAAATGTAATAAATATAATCGAGTTTACCCGAATGAGCGTTATAAGCCGAGCGTTCATTCTCAACTCGGGAGAAAAGTTATGCAAGGCGCGCTAAAAGAAGTTTTCACTTCAAAAAATGATTTTCCACTTTTTCATGCACTACATTTTTCTTTTTAGTGTTCGATGCTTCTGGAAGATACTCAGGACAATTCTTGTTTGGAAACGATTATTGGTTGGGTTCGAAAACGCTCTGCAAAGAGTTGACCCTGACAGAATGGAATACCGAAGTACCACCGTTTGCTGTTCATTTTTACGTCGCGAAAATTAGAATCAATCTCAATAGAAAATTCACCCCAGTAGTAAGTTGTAAACATCTTTCATTATTATTATTAAGTCTGTTTTATAGAGGGTTTTATTAAACTATATGTAGATTTTAAAATAGATTAGTATTCTCTCATAGACAGTGCAAAATAGTAGTTTGTGCAACAAGAGTGGATATGATGGCCATATCGCACGAAGACGAAATTTGGGCACGACGCCGTAGGCGAAGTGTAATTCAAGCAGAAAGTCCTTTGGAAATTTTGACAGATTGCCGCGCTCCGCTAACGCGTCGCGAGGCTAGTTTCTGTCGCAACTGCCAACGTACTTACTACTTTCTGCTCTCAATACACAAATAGTTATTTTAGAATATAAATTTAAAGATATACAACGTTAATTATTGAGTTTGTTATATACCCAACGAGCTAGGCCGTTTACTGAATTCATTTATCCCAATAATTATTTGTACAATACTTGTAAATTAATAAACAAATCTAATTTTTAATTAAAAAATAGTGGTGGAGTTAATAAATTATTGAAAATTAATGAACAAAAATTAATAAATTAATAAAAAACTGGAATAATTCTAAAATATAATGAAATAGCCTCTTCGAAAGTTGAAAATGAAAAAAGATAAAAATAAGTAGAATAAGTGAATTTTATTTACTTTCAGCATAAAAAAAATATTCAGGGTGTCCCATTAGTGCGTAATTGTTCAATATTTAACGTTGTGTTATTGACATGAAATAAAAGTTATATGGATTAAAAAATACGCATTTTAAAAATAGTTTTGGATATACAAGGTGTTGCGTTTTTGTCTCTCAAATATGTATATTTTTTATTTCAGTTTTAGATCAATTTGGTAATACTGTATTTAACTCTATAATGTTTTTTAAAAAATATTGCTGTTTTGCCAAGCAATACATTTTTTTTATGAAATTAGAGAATGATGCAGACCCCAAATTAAATTATCATAATTTAGGTAGGTTTACAATGATTTCAAAATTGTTTAAAACACAGACTTATACGATATTAAGCTAACGAATAGTGGTGAGAGAACTGGTTTATTTTATACAGAGTGTCTTAAAACATATGGCTAATTTTAAGTTTAATTTACTCAATTTTTTCAAAGGCAACACCCTGTATATTATTATAAATTATTGTTAATATAAATTTACCTATCCAATAATACCAACATGTTAGCCAATAACACATATACAGGATGTCCCATCAGTGCGTAATTAATCAATATCTGTTTTATTATTGGAAATACAAAAAAAATTAATATAAAAGTTATCTGACGATTTAAAAAAAAAAATTAAATATACAGGGTGGTCCGTAAACGAAGAGCTGACCAAACTTATATATTTTTAACGCAAAACATCCTGCAAATAGTTATACATATTTGATTGTTGTTACATCGTCAAACAATTTTAATAGACTTTATTTATTGTACGGCAGAATAGTGGCACAACTGCAAACAGTAAAATTTTTCAAAAAACAAATACGGATTTTCTTTGTTTCACCAAAACTTTGCATAAATAGTTAAAACTTTGAAAATGTCGTACCTATAAGTAAGTCAAAGAGGAGTTTCTTTAAATAGGATATACCATAATATTATATTTTTTAAGACTAATGATTGACCTAACTCAATTGTTGAGAGTGTTGCATTTCTACCGGAACGGCGAATATAACCCTTTTTACGTGAATTTTAGAGCACACATCATATTCCAAAGTACTCTTGATTCGTTTATTATTGTCCTGCCTCCATTGCTGATGAAGGACTGCACAATTGAGTCCATGTTTACTAAAAATTATATGTTTTAATAAATAACAGAGTAAAAACACATCATTTTATAATTTTGTCTAAAGAGGTATGTCTGCTTCAGCTTCTGCTTCCTCATTTGTAAAGTGACAACTGCAAAACAATTGATGTCTCTCTATCTTTTCTCCTATAACCAAAGTTTATAAATTATAAGTTTCTCTACTTCTGCAGCGAAGTAGTTATCAAAGTAATTCTTTCAACAGGTTTTGTAGGAAAAAATAATCGATATTTCTCACTGCATACATAGTACTTACAGTTGAGTACAAAACTTATGACTATTCTGAAGTAGTCGTAGACACTGGAACAAAAAACAAAATATACATAACAATTAAATTATTGTTTAAAATTATAAGTAAGCAAACAACATAACCTCAAAAAAAATTTTTATGCTTGGAGACGTTTCCCAGTAACAATCTTTGAATTGACACACGTACTTCCGATTTATTAAAGTCACAGTTCTTATTTAAACACAATTTTTAAATAAACACAATCAAAGTTGTCTTATGGGGGATTTAATAATATGTTTAGAGTTTGAAAAGGTTCGTAGTTCGTATGCACCGCCTCACTTAGTGACGTCACGCGTTGTTTATGTGCGATGCACAAAATAGCGTGGTTTAAAGCGGTCAAATTGTTTGTTTCATGGACCTATTACCTCTCTTTTTAATAACAGGCATTTGCGGAAACCTCTCGCGCTTAATCAGCATAGTGCACTGACGGAGAAGCAACCTCCAGCCAGGGCATAGTGTCGTACCAAAAAATGGAGATTAAAATGTATGAAAATAATAAAAATATTAAAATTGAATTTATACTATCATGTTATTTATGTGATTTTAATATAAATTCTTTTTATGAACTTCAACTGCATAAATGAATGAACGGAGTAACCGCCCCTCCTTCTGCAGATACCATGTATATCTCAAAAGTAACTTTTAACTGCCTTTCAATTACTTTATTGTTTAAATATTAGAATGTCAAATCATTTCTTTAGAGTTTATTTTTTAAATCATAAATTTTGTTTTGTTGCCAATATACCAGAAATATTTTATGCAACTGCTAGATTGACCTTTATTTATGATTGGAGAAGAAAATTCTTCGTATTGTGACGAAAGTCTAATTTATTTAAAGTTTATTTATTTAAAAACACACTATTTACAATTTATTTCAGACGTACTATTGAATTTATATAATATTTGAACACTAACTAACAATTCTAATTTATTTCTTACACTTTTACTTTTCAATACAACGTTCTATATTAAACTAAACTCGGCGCTGATACGTCCTCTATTTGTATTAGTCTAACTCCGCTACTGGAAAATGCTAGAGACTTCGCGAAGATGACTAAACGGTAGTCATTCCAGATGTTTCGAGTGAATCAGCGGCAGATATTCGAGAGCGGTCCGGCTGCTTCCACACGTCAGCGTTGCTTCGGTCACGAGTTGATTGCGTGCGTATACAGGGTCGGATCGTATTAGGAATATCATGACAGTATAAAAGTTTTTTTATGATATTATTATGTATAATTTTGGTAATATGTATGACGTCTCTATAATGGACCATATTGGAGATATTTGATGACAGCTACTATTTTTGTGAAAAATCATCTATTGAGATACATCAGATATAAATATGAAAACATAACAAAATTTGTTATTATAAAATTTTAATTGCCTTCCATTTCAAGAAGGTTCGGGTGGGGTTGTTGCTGTCGTTTCACGATTAAATGATATGCCATGTTTCATTTTGTAGTAAAACAGGTCTGTGAAAGCATGAATCACCCTGTAAGTAACAATATTTTGCTTTTTATTATTAATAATGTATTTTATCTGCATAAATTAGTCAGAGTCTTGTTGGTATCCATTTAAAAAAAATATATTTTTTAACTTCATTTCCCTGTATGTCGAAATTTAGCCATATGATATGAATGAGCCCGTGTAGACTTTAAATCAATTCATCGAGTACTGTAACAAAAGTTTAGTCAGTTTGTCGGTGCTTCCATTCGCATAAGAAAAGTGCGGGATATATCAATTCAAAAATAGCGGTGTAATATTTAATGAACACCTCCTCGATCTAATGTTATCCTAACTACGGAGCGACCATTGCGTCTTCGTGTGGAGTAACTTCCTGGAGGCGCAACAGCAGTTGCAGCATCGTGATGTCCGCGACGCTAAATATATATAGGCGTCGCGATACCGACGACAAGCAGGCGCAATACTTTTTTTAATCAAATTCCGTGTAGTCTCCACTCCATTTCTAAACATATTTTGGTAAATTATTGGCAATTGTAGTTGAAATATTTTTACCGGAGGTACTAATAGTAAATCTTATTTCTAATTAAAATTAATTAACATAAAAACAATTAAAATAAATCAGAATAATCTTCTACCGTAATTCTTTCATAATTCGATCATAAGACAGTTATGGCATAGACAGCCAAAAAACATTATAAGGGTATTTTTATCAAATCCTGATAATATTGTTTAGCTTTAAGTTTAAACAAAAAAAAAAAACAGAATAAAACAAAACGTAAGTACACAATCATAGTAAATTTTAATTTAAATTTTTTTAAATGTTTCTGTACGTGTGTCAAAATTCATTTTCTTGACATATTTTTTAAAACCATTATTAATATAATTTGGCAATATTATGAAGCTTCTAGGAACACATTACACATTACAATTAAGTTCGTCTCTACAAGAATTAACTAAAGAAAGTTTAGTAATAGAGATATAAAAAAAATTGTTATTATTTCTGTATGTTTGAAGAGATTTAAGAAAAAAAAAAACAAAGTAAAAAGTAAAAAATTATTTATAGAAAACTAAAAACAAATTGAACTTTTAACACACTTCCGAAATCATCCACTTTTGGACTGTTAGATCGTCATATTTAAGCCTAAGGAATATGTGGTAGCATTTTTTCCGCACCGGACGAGAAATGTAGGTACGAGTACACCATAGTGAATTGTGAAATATGTTTATTTAATAAATTAAAACAATACTTCGTTCCAACAGCAAAAGAACTATTTTTTTGATGTTTGAAGTAATAGTGATTAAAATTATATGCTATTACTTAAGGTTAGGGTATTTGAAAAGTATTTTATGTAGGTACTATTATTTATACAAAAAAAATCTGATGTATCCAACACATGACTTTCCTATCTAGTTATTATAGGCTTTTCAGGTTATTTTGTACAACCTATTGCAGCACTTTTATAAATGTTTGGAGGATAAACTAAATATATACATTTTCCACATACATCTACCTCGAAACATTTTTCTATAGATATTCATTGAAAACGAATATACTGAAAAATTTTAATTTAGCACTTTTTCTACAATTTTTCCATTACGGTCCATTTTAGAAAAAACATGTAGAAACAAAAATTATAGAGATCGATATCGCAAACAACTTTTAGTTCAACAATTTTCATAAAAATCAGAATTTTGCACATTTTGTAAAATTTCTCGAATACGGACCATTTCAGGAACTTTTTACAAAAAGCAAAAATAGATAATAATATTAGAAGTAACTTTTATTTGAACAATTTTTTTCTCCAAACATAAATAACAGATATATTCCATAAAATATAAAAACGGCCTCCCATAAAGTACCCCCAGATGGTCCGACTTTGTCCAAAATCTAATCATTTCACGTCAGGCCGGAATAAAATTTAAGTTTAAAATTTAATGTTTTTTTCTTTATTCGTTTTTGAGTTTTCTTCAAATTTCGAAATTTACACATTTTCTCAAATATCTCGAATACGGTTTATTTAAGAGAAATTATAAATAGAATAAAAATTATATAGAATTACATTACAAAGAACATTTATTTAAACAATTTTTATAAAAAAATATTTTTTTACATTTTGTCAAATTTCTCGAATACGGACCATTTTAGAAAAATTTTGTAAAATTTAAAAATTATAGATAATATTATAAGTAGTAACTTTTATTTGAACAATTTTTTTCTCCAAATATAAATAACAGATATATTCCATAAAATATAAAAATGACCACCCATAAAGTACCCCCCCAGATGTTCTGACTCTGCTCAAAATCTAATCAGTTCATTGAACGCTAGAACAAAGCTTAAGTTTAAAATTTAGTGTTTTTCTGTGTTTCGGTTCATGAGTTATGTGACACACAGACACACACACACACACACACCACACAGACACACAGACACACAGACACACAGACACACAGACACACAGACACACAGACACACAGACACACAGACACACAGACACACAGACACACAGACACACAGACACACAGACACACAGACACACAGACACACAGACACACAGACACACAGACACACAGACACACAGACACACAGACACACAGACACACAGACACACATACACACAGACACACAGACACCCAGACACACAGACACATAGACACACAGACACACAGACACACAGACACACAGACACACAGACACACAGACACACAGACACACAGACACACAGACACACAGACACACAGACACACAGACACACAGACACACAGACACACAGACACACAGACACACAGACACACAGACACACAGACACACAGACACACAGACACACAGACACACAGACACACAGACACACAGACACACAGACACACAGACACACAGACACACAGACACACAGACACACAGACACACAGACACACAGACACACAGACACACAGACACACAGACACACAGACACACAGACACACAGACACACAGACACACAGACACACAGACACACAGACACACAGACACACAGACACACAGACACACAGACACACAGACACACAGACACACAGACACACAGACACACAGACACACAGACACACAGACACACAGACACACAGACACACAGACACACAGACACACAGACACACAGACACACAGACACACAGACACACAGACACACAGACACACAGACACACAGACACACAGACACACAGACACACAGACACACAGACACACAGACACACAGACACACAGACACACAGACACACAGACACACAGACACACAGACACACAGACACACAGACACACAGACACACAGACACACAGACACACAGACACACAGACACACAGACACACAGACACACAGACACACAGACACACACACACAGACACACAGACACACAGACACACAGACACACAGACACACAGACACACAGACACATAGACACACAGACACACAGACACACAGACACACAGACACACAGACACACAGACACACAGACACACAGACACACAGACACACAGACACACAGACACACAGACACACAGACACACAGACACACAGACACACAGACACACAGACACACAGACACACAGACACACAGACACACAGACACACAGACACACAGACACACAGACACACAGACACACAGACACACAGACACACAGACACACAGACACACAGACACACAGACACACAGACACACAGACACACAGACACACAGACACACAGACACACAGACACACAGACACACAGACACACAGACACACAGACACACAGACACACAGACACACAGACACACAGACACACAGACACACGAATTCAGGGGACCTCAAAACGTAAAAATCCGTCGAAAATTCGAGGTCGAAAAGAATCATGATTCCTATACTTTCCTTATATCTGTATACAGATAGGAAAGTAAAAATCTTAATAGTCACATATAAATATTATGTCCATTAATTGAGTGCCGATACTTAAGGGTGTGAATCCTTGGGCGATTTTAAGAAGAAAAGAAAATATCAACATTTGTCGTAAAACTGTTAATTTTTGAGTTAGTTTTAGGAAAAAAAAACTTTTTTTATCATAACTTTCTTATCACTCCAGGTATTTTTATGAAATTTTGTACACACCTTTTAATCATTAAGGAACATTTTTTGCCTTTAAAGATTCTTTTAATTTTTTCACCAGTGACGTTCGTACGGAGTTTGAATTAAATATTTTTGAAGTAAAAATGGTCACTGCTTTTTCTAAAAATTAAAATTATTTTTGAAATCCTCATTTGGAGCATATTTGGTCCATACTTTCGTATGATGTAACCATTGTTGTGCATGGTCAAATTTTTTCCTTAAATTCATTGAGACTGCTTTTCATATTTTTTTAAAATTACCCACCATGGGTGGAAACATTTTTTTGAGACAAAACTTAATTTTCTACTTTCACAAATGACGTTCACGTAGGCATGATATTGAATATTTGAATAGAAAAAACGGTAAACACATTAAATGGCTTCTTAAAGCAATTGAAATAAAAATTAGTAGGCTGGATAAAGCGTAATAATTTTTGACGTTTATTTTCGCAAAGACAATAAAATTTTACACGAAATTGAGAAGAACTCCGAAACTAGCACGAGCAACATTTAATGTTTCACATGTAGCTGTTTGAAAAATTCTAACCGAAAATTTAATATACCCATATCACAATCAGAGTCCAGGCATTATTCCCTAGAAATTTCCCATTGCGCATTAATTTTTATGAGTGTTTCTTTAAAACATGCTGGAAAATCCGATATTTGACAGGTACATTCTTTTTCCGAGGAAGCTAATTTTTATCAAAACTCAATAATACATTTCCATAATAACCATTTATGGGCGGATAAAAACCCTTATGCAATTGTCGAATCAAATCATCAAGTTCAAGTTTTCATTAAATGTTTGGGCTGGCATTATTGATGATTATTTGATAGGTTCATTTTTTTCCCAAGAAGACTTGATGGACAATCATCAATCATATTTACACTTTCTTGAAGAATATCTGCCCTCAATGCTTGAAGACCTTCCTCTTTTATCAAGAAACAAGATGTGGCTAATGCATAATGGTGCGGCTCAACATTTTAGTGCGTAAATTTTTAAATCACACCTATCGCAATCGGTAGATAGGTCACCGAGGAACGCAGTTATGGCCGCCTAGATCTTCCGACCTATTTTTCTGAGGCATCTGAAAAGCTTAGTATACGCAGTTCTTTATTTGGTTCGTATTTTATTTGGTTCGTATTCTCTTGTCATTTCGCTTTAGATTTAAAATTTTGAATTTATCGTTTCACTAAATGAATCGCGATTTTTTAAAAAGAATTTAAAAAAATCAGAGGCATACTATTTTTTCTATCCATTATCATAATTCAATGTCATACCTACGTGGACGTCACTGGTGGAAGAAGAAAATTAATATTGGCCCCAAAAAAAGTGTTTCCACGCATGGTGGGTGCCTACCAAAGGACCAGGCAGCAGGCTTATGTCGAATTTTCAGAATTTTTTTGTAGTTGTCAACTTGCTGAACAATAGAGTCTATATGGGCACAACTCAATCCTATAACTAGTTTTTGATATATTTGTAAATTGGCGATTTTTTAAAAAGGACGTGCCTCTTATGATTACAGATATTTTTTAAGAATAATGCTTTACTTAAATCAAAAAATATTTCCAGCACAACAAATGACGTAAATTATTATTAGTTACAAGGTGAGTCATAAATTACTGAAAATGGAATTTTAATTTTTACTATAGCATGGAAATATTTTCCAAATGAATATCACGCTTGCTAAAGCCTTCGTATAAATAATCAAAATTAGGGACTATTACATTCTATACAGGGCGAGTCAAAACCCTGGAAACCTATATCATCCCAAAGACTTGAACAGATGATCATCACTAGATTAAGAATCGGATATACTAGGTTAACACATGAGTACCTTATCAAAAAGTCAGAAAAACCATTATGTTAACATTGCAATTTTGACCTTACTGTAAAGCACCTGTTGTTAGATTGTACAAAATATGAACAAGAAAGACGAAATAATAAAATACCCAACAATTTAGAGGCGATCTTAGGACAAAATTGTAATGTACACAATGTCATTAAGTACCTAACTGACATTGGAATCAAACACCTGATATAGGTTTTAAAGTAACACTCTCCGCTAATAACCGAAATGGTTGATACAGAAAATTGTAAATAAAAAAAGAAGTTGGTAAATCCTGTATGCAGTTTTTAATAAAATTTTACATAGTTAATATAGTGTTTTAATATATCAAACCATTTTAAAATATGTATAACTTATAAACCATATACAGTATGATTCAAAAGATATTTAAAGACAAAAATGAAGCAAAATTGGTTTGTTCATGTCTCACACTATATTTAAAAAATTTTTTACACTTACTTTATTTTGAGTATGCCAATAAAGTTTAAATGTTATATGAACTTACTATGACCAGTTTTTGAGATATGAGTTATAAAACCAGGTAATGAAAGATATGAACAGTTAAATTCATTTCCTGTCACAGTCATCACTCACTCTTAGAGTTAGTTTTTTTGTAAAAACTTGCAAGTATTCTAAGGTTTCTTTATATGTTAGATGTTGACAGTACACCGTTTCTTTTAAATGCCATCTTTCTTTGACCTACGTCATCTTGACGTTCACATTTGTTTGACTGATGGCGTCTTCGATTATATTTTTGAAAAGGAACATATTTAGTCATGAGTTCACTCAATTAAGAGATACTTTTATGGAAAACTCAACAGTATAAAAATGAATAAACTAAAATATCGATCTTAACCCTTCTTGTGGAAACAAAGTTTATTAATTTAAAGTAATGCACTACATAACATTATCCTAAATAACTGCTATAACTTTTAAATATAAAACGCAAACTCTCTGAAATATTTTTAATAAAGTTTTTTTTTTTTTAATTATTTGTTATGTAATGTATTAAATTACTTATAAAATTAGATTTTATATGAGGAGACGCACTTCATATTAGTAATTCTTGTACCCACAAAAGGACGTAAAGATATTATTAATTTTTTTCTTCGTAAACTATAAATTATAGTTAAGAATAGATATTATGTAGTAATACCTACTGGTTGTGAAGACAGCGTGTATCAAAATAAATTCTTTTATTACTTCTTTCTTTTGTTTTACAGACAAGACAATTAAACGTCGGTGAATGCTTACCGAAGTCTTGCGGAGTAACGGGAGTGCGATCTCTCTTAGCCCACGAACGCAATCAAGCAACGTCTATAAACATTGTGGGAGTTCGAGAGGTCCCAGGGGACTATTCTTTGCTCTACGATTTTAAAGTTCATTTACTCGGGTGAGTCTATACATTAAACATTTCGATAGTTATTTCTAGGATAGCACAAGCAACTCAATTTATTTGTAGTTTAAAACAAAAGTAAAACATTTATGTTCGTAAAATAATAAAAAAAAATAATACGAAAGAAAAGTGTACCGTTGCCAGGGAACAAAATCTAGAAATCAAAGGAATTGATGAAAAATGTAGGTAATTTTTTTCTCGATTTTGTAGTATATGTACGAGCCCAAACAAGTATGTGTTGAACGATAATGACTTTTGCATAAAACAAGCAGGTTTTAAATTTTTCTTACTTGCGTTTACATATATTTTTTCTACTTTACACTATTTATTGTATTGTTTTTATTTACTAATAAGAAGTGCTATAGCAGTCACTGTACGTCTGTGAAACAAAACTCCAATAGTGTAACAACCAGGAAATCTATAGACCATTTCTAACTACTGATAGGTCTTTAGCTACTGTTGTTAATATACTATTAAGAGATTAAGGCAGCATTGTCACTAGCCAAAGGGTCCTAGCGTACAGTAGGAACATCCATTCACCATTCAAATAAAAATTAAATTAAAATTCTCCCTTAATACTAGAGTCGAGCGTTTCTTGGCAACTAGTTTTAGACTCTTCTAGTCCTTTAATGGTGGATACGCCGAGGTTTCACAAATGCTCGAAATATTTCATAACTGGTTTTGGAAAGATGATAGATTAATAATAATTAATAAAACAGTAACAAATGTATATTTATAATTAGTATAAAATGACTAATAGTCTCAAGAAAGAATGAATAAAATTATAATTAGGGAATAAAGCACTATGTGATAATATATCCAAACTTTTAATAAAAAACTATGATTTATGACAATTAGATAAACTTTTTATTTAATTATATAGTTTGGACTTATTAACAACTAAACTAGCACTGGAAACTTTAGCTATATAATAATATAAAATATATTGTTAAGATAAACATAAATTGGTATTTATATGTAAATCAATTAATTATCTCAAACAAAATACTTTAAAAATAAGTTATAGATATATACCCATACTTCACATATCGCTGCACAAAACTACACATTACGGTGTTTTGCGACTTAGGGTCCCGAAACGCGGGATTCTCGCCTTTCGGAAAAAGCTTTTGGACCTTAGTCCTCACTCGAGTCTTTTTCTTTCTGTCTAGTCTCTCTATTTAAACCCAAAATGTAGGTGATAGTTGTACTTGTTAGAATGTCAACGTTCTACCTTGAATTCTCTAGTTTAATGTAAGCTGTTGATTAGAGTAATAACTTAATTGTTGATTTGCAATACGTGTGTTTTCTTTTGAATAATTATTTAAAACATTAAAAAAATACTTTCTTTAGAATTTTTGATAAATTCTTTATATTTTCAAATAATAATGCCAATCAGTAGTCAGATAAAATGTATAGCGGCAGTTTCACATGGAGTTGAGTGATATAGATCGACTGTCGGGTAAATGTGATCTCACTGTTAGCTGTGAAACTTACCAGTGTTATCGAAACTGAATGCTATGCCAATGACTGTTATATCTAGAAACATTTAGACTTTTTGTTATTGCAGTCGTATTTCGGTTAAAATAAAATGGTAAAATCTATTGAAATTGATAAGCAAATTGCGTTCTCAAATGAAAAAATTATGGAATTATTTGAATTATATCACGAAAACCTGCAATAACTGATATTGCCAAAAAAAAAAAAAAACGTAAGTCGAAGAGGAAATAATCGAAAAGAAAATAACTTCAATACGATCCACGTACCTACTTGATGGAAAAAAGAAAATTTCGGAAAGCCACAAATCAGGTTCAGGCACAGATGATCCCAGTACCTTTTCGTTCTATATCTTCTTCGTTTTGGTTCTAGATTGTTATTCTTTTTTAAAATGATGTAAGGTGTCTCTACAACACTAACCTAAAAATCGTTCCGGACAAATCTCAAAAAACATAGAATTTAAATTTTCTTTAGCTGCATGCATATTTTCAACTAAATCGAAATCCCAAAATCCCTCAAAAAATAAACAAAGCTATATTTTTATTGTGAAAAAATTTTTTGTTCTTTGATTTTCATTAAAATGTAGTTACATCTATGTATCTGTGTGTGGAGAATGGGTTTACCTCACGGCACTTAGACCTCACTACATTGTGTATCCTCCTAAGATAATAGGCACTAGGTACCTAGTTTGTGAGCCAGCCTACTGATTTAATGTAGTTGACAATGTCGTCAATAGGTGGTTCTCTTATATCGGCCGGTGTTAGCCGATACTTGCCGAACACAAATCTTCTAATAAATGACAGCGTCGGTCAATTGTAGAGGATATGCTCGAGGTCCCATCTTCTTGTTCCCACCCCCTGCAGAGTGCAAATACCCCATGGTATGGAGATGTTTCCGAACTTGGCAATGATCAGTTAGAATGCATGTGATCAGACGCAAATTATATCTAGTCATAATCAAGTATTTGTTTGCTATAGTGTTGTCGGGAAAACTTAAAAGCTCCCTGGTAACTCTGCAGTTTGTTGTCTCATCCCATCTTTTTTTGAATTTCATAAGGGAATGTTCTTTAATTAGCTGTCACTACCGATGTTGTCAGTCTAATAGAAGGGTCAGGTCAAAAAATATTTAATTGGCTGTCTTCTTGGCTAGTGAATCAGCATCGATGTTGCGTGACATATTTGATCCATCTTAAGGTGACCACATTGTTGATGGATACTTCGGCCAAAGTTTCGTGATATTTTAGTACTAAACCTGAGTAAATTCGTGGTCTGTTCAAGGTAATTAGTGCTTGTCAGCTATCTGTATAGATGAGCATGTTTCTTTCGAGTAATATTGTTTCTGGTGATTTCTTTTGCTGCTATGAGAATCGCCGTGAGCTCGGTTTGAACTACACTGGATTTATTGCTCATAGAACATTTTATGTTTAGGTTTATGGATCAAGAGTATATTCCAAATCCTGAGCCTTATTTTGTTTTAGAACCGTGTAGATATGAATCGTATCTGCCACTTCCGGCTCTTCTATTTGGCTTATGGCTTATGAAAGATATATCTCTGGGAGAGAAAGAGTCCATGTTCGCTTGAAGCAGTGGGAGCATATCGAGCGCCTCCTGCCAAAAGCGACGTCTCGCCTCACCAGATCCTACATCAGGTTGGTTTTATTCCAACGGTGCGGAGGCATGTCATTGTTATCAGTGCAACCTCCTTGATGTAAATTTCAAGGTCAGTGAGACTAAGAATGACCTCCATGGCTCTGGTTAGTGCGGCTTTTATGGCTCCTGTTATGTTGAACCATGCTGTTCTTTGAATTGGTTCTAGTTTGTGGATAGCTATCAATTTTTGGGTTTTCGGTATCCAGAAAATTGTATCGTATGTGTGCATAAGTCTTATGATGGCCGTGTAAAACCATGTGACGACTAAGTATAGCGAATAGACTGTAACTCTTTTGCAAAGTTTAGTTCTGTGTTTAGAAACTCTGGAGGTTTTAATTCCATTATCATTCTTTTCCTTGTGAAAAGGACCATTTCTGTCTGTTTGGGATTAATAGACACTGAATGGTCCTTGCACCAATGTTCTTTAATTTTGAGAGCTACTTGCATTCTTCCGCAGAGTATGTACATATAAAAGAAAGCAAGAGAGATTTTAAAATGTAACTGTTGCTTTCAATCTACAACCGTTAAAATTTGTACGTTAATAATTCTTGAATCGCTCTGTAGATTTTACTGATAAATCTGAAAGCTTCTCCCCGCCCATCTCTAGTTTAAGAGTTAGTCAAATTTAAAATAATTTCATTCAAAAAATGTCCTTCTATCATTTAACGAAAATAGATTTTAGTTTTCGGTTCAGTGGTTCCGAAACAATTTTTGACAAAGAACCACTT
Source organism: Psylliodes chrysocephalus (assembly GCA_927349885.1). Classification (NCBI taxonomy): domain Eukaryota; kingdom Metazoa; phylum Arthropoda; class Insecta; order Coleoptera; family Chrysomelidae; genus Psylliodes; species Psylliodes chrysocephalus. The sequence goes on from OV651818.1 coordinate 59,794,805, forward strand.
TGATTGTTTTGTTGTTAGCAAGGACCTCAAGGAAGAATAAAACCGCTTTCTGTCCAAAATGACATAAAATGGCGGAGTCAACATCTTTTTATACACATGGCCCCACCTATGGACGAGTCTCCAAAACAAGAAGTAGTTGATAGTAGATTTCTGTATGAATATATCCCTTGTTTCGACGATTTGTCGTTAGATGATGCCACAGGTACAAATAAATGGTGACTCCCCTATTGTATGTGCACATTTTGGACTGAAAATGGCTTCAGTTTTTCTTTGTGAAAAAATATAAAAATAAGAAAAATAGTAATTTGTGCATCAAGAGTGGATATGGACAATCCACTCGAGTTGTGCAGTATATTTTTTCTACGACCCACGAACTATAATCTACAAATTTTAGGTGATGAGAAAAAATAATTTCTTTTAAAATAATTTACGACTTTTACGGTGGATTTATAAATTACGTTCAGTTCACGCTCAGTTCGAGTTGAACATAAACAAATCAGAAACATGGTAAGTATGTTTTGGATAAGAAATTATAACGGATTCATAATTATTTTATAACCAACACCATCTACAAATATAATTAAAACAAAAATTATAACAAAATATAATTTTATTTTGTGGAATTTGTGGTTATGCCTTTCTAACTCGAACTGAGCGCGAACTGAACGTAGTTTATGAATCCACCCTTACTAATTTATAAAATAAAAGAAACATGAAAATAAAACGAGATTTAATTTAATTATTTCCCAGCCCAGATTTAAACCCTGGCTTCTCGCATGGAAGACAAACACCCTGTTCTCACCTCTATCACCACACTTACCATTTTAGTTTTAATTAAATTAGTTTCATAGTTTGATTAAAATTTATGATTTAAGTATTTGTAAATGTGGACGAAATAAAAAGAGAAATGCTACACAAGAATAACTAATTTATACATATATTTAATCTCATTAACTGAAAAATATGCTGACAGAATTGTCACTTATATAAAATTTAAAAAATAATAGACCAAAATATGAACTGTTAATGGTGGATTTAATTTTTATTGCAGTGTTCTTACTACGTACAATGGATATGAAATATATTCGTTCAGTTGAGGGCATACTTTTTCGTTTTGTAGTCTGTGTGTAGATAAGCGAATATCCATGTGGGTATAGAAAAAAATAATTTGTGTTTCTCATTGAAACAATAAACACATACAATATCTTTCCTGCAAGGTCACGTCTTTCATATATAAAAGATACCAGCAAATATAAATATAATAAGAACAAAGGAATAAAACACAAAGGTGCTAAAAATAGTTTATTTCAATACAAAATACAAACACATCATGTAAAATAACAGTTTTCCCACACAGCGTCCCAACATATAGTTATTACAATAAAATTATGGCTCAGTAAATTTCATTCATAAAACACCTTTAATTTATTAAAATCATAACCAAATTTTCTAAAATCTGCACTAAGTGGATAAGTTTTCAGTTTGTTTTAGTTCTGTAAGAAGAATATCAAAGTTTTATTTTTAATGCATAATTAAATTTATTTTGAAAACTGCTTAAACTTTGTTGATTTATTATTAAAAGTGAGGTTTTATGTTCGCTTTGTACATATTTATTTAGAGGAAGCACTAATCAATCGTTACTATTTTAATATTTTTTTTTATTTTTAGAGGATGTACCCTGCTAGTTCTTGGTTTAATTATAATTTCAACTTTAGCTGACTATTTTATACCAAATTCAAATGAAAACTCGAATAAAACTGATAAGGCAAATTACAAACAAAATGGTATAGAAAATAATAATGGAATAAACAATAATGGTATAAAATATATAAGTACCATTGGTACCGCCAATAGAACTACCGATAGTGGTATATCAAATGAAACAAAGACATCAGCAAAGAATGGTAATAAAATTTACTTTTTACTTTTGGAGGAAATTTCCTTCATTTGAAATATATCCTGGTACTAACAAACCAATTGCCAATCCTTCACAATTAGTTTTTTGTTTACTAGGGTTGGATAATAATATTTTTTAATAATAGTTTGGCTTAACCCTTTGTGTCCCAGACCACTTTTTTTAAGAAATTTTCTTTAAATTCACTTTTTACAACTAAAACGGTTAATTTGATCACACTTTTACCTAGGAAAAAAATCTTACACCCACCACTTGTTTTTTAGGTTTAGTGGACTTAAAAGTACCGTTGGGACTGAAGAAGAATTTTTTTTGCACTACATAGGAAAACATACATTGGTTGAATAATGTATTTATAGATAATTCAAAGAATAATTTATCTACATTTACATCGTGATATGCAGCAAAACAATTTTTCTTCTCGTTGCAACATAAATAAACTCCGTAAGCTGTACATTTTGAATGTGGACGAGACTGGATCGATTTCGATGAACCCTGTTCACACCTTCTTCTTTCTTTTGTGAATGTCACCCAGTGACTTCCTTTATTACCCAATCTTACATCTTGGCATACACTATAGTTGTATTTTCTTCTTTTTGGGGGCATGACGGGAGAGTTTCGGGATTGAGCACTGCAACGACCCTTATTATTGATCCTGAGACCACCGGAATTCCCATTCATCAGGCCTTATGTCTAAATTCTAAAAGCGTCATTTTATCTTCTTCGAGTTTTGAATATATAATGTATGCATTTACAAATGCTATGTCAAGTAGGCCAAAAATTAAACGGTGCCACCATTTCTTAGATCTCCTATTAACACAATAACTACTACGCAATTGATCTGCATGATCTACGGCACCCATATGCCTATTATAATCGGCTACCACATCTGGACATGGTATTTGTGTCTTGAATCCATCCTTTTCCTTTCTTCCTACTGTACAAGTTTGACTTCCATGAAAATGTGATGCGAAGTTGATATTATATTTCCATTTGAAGAAACTAATGTCAGTATTTGAAACGCTATAATCGAAATTTCCGCGTTTCATTTTTTTCTTTTAAATGGATAATTGAGGAAAATCTTTCCTAGATGAACGAATAGTTCCACAAGCTAAAGTTTTTTCTATTTTCAGTTTTTCCAGAAGGTGAATACTGGTGAAAAAGTTATCGAAATAAATGTGCCTATATTTTCCCCATTCAGGTTCAGTCAGTTGTAGTACCACTCTTTCACCTAGACCATAGTCTTTGAATTTGTTTTCAAGATCAGCATTTTTGCCTTGATAAATTTCGAATGTTTTCACATAACACCATTGGTCTGCCAAGCACCATAGTTTATAACCTCTTTTTATAGGTTTCATGGGGTTATATTGTTTCAATACTGATCGCACTTTGAAGACGATCATTGACTCATCAACCGCCATTTCTCTTGTGCCATGATATAACTTGTTAAAATTATCATTCAACGTATTCACAAGGGGTAATATTTTATTCTTATTATTTGGTGGAATAGACTGGTTATCATTTACATGCAAATAACTGAGAATATCCTGAAAATGATTGCGTGTCATTGTTTTTCTAACTAATTCTATTCCAAGATCATTACTTGTACTCCAGTAGTGCTTATAGCTGGGTAATGAATGGTAACCCATAAAAAAATTAATACCATAAAATGCAAGCAGCTCACATTCTTTCAAATTCAGATTTTTATCTTTTTGGGTAGCATATAAGTTACTCTGATATGTTATGTCTGCTACAGTCTTACCTACTAACTTTTTGAAATAATCTGTAGGTGAATGGCATGTTAAAAATTCGTCAGAAAGTGGACCTTCAGGAAAGTGATAATTGGGAACATGAATATTCAGATCCCGTTTTTTCCAACGTCTATCAGGTGTTTTTTTATTATTTTTCCCCACTTTGCTGTTACTAACTTGCACAGAACTGTTTTGACTATCGTCATTGTCACTTTCAACATTTGTATTAGCTCCTTGATCATCATGATTATCTATAAGAAGAGGTGCACTCTCTGCTGGTTCTGAAAATATATTTTCTTCTTGTTCGAAATCGCTTTCAATATCTGTATCAGATGAATTATCAAGAGGCAATTCTTCTTCACCCAGCTCATTTACAGCTTGTTAAGCTGCTAATAATAGTTCTTCGCCTGTCAATGGCTTCTGGAAATTGTTACAACGCCAGGATGCCATGCTAATATTTTATATCCAATTTCCAGCTGAATCCTAAAAATACAATGTTTAGATAGGTACTTGAATCCTGACGGTACTTTTGAGTCCATTATATATTTGAACGAATAAATCTTATGCGAATATTAGCAAGCTAATAAAAATATAGGATACGTAAAGCGAACACACTCATTTTGCTTACCACACAATTATATCACCCAAATTACCAATTTTTTAACGTTTCCTGATGTTCGGAATTCGCACTTCAACTAACACGACATAACCTCCAACTACCGAAAATATAAGACAGTTATACTGACATTTGCGCTCTACTAACATACGAACAAAACAGTAGGTATCTTCCTAATGCGGGACTCTCACGTACCATCGGGTCTGGGGCCGACTTTATTGACAAACACAATTTTATTGCTGGTTATAAAAGGTGGTACTTAAAAGTACCGTTGGGACACAAAGGGTTAAGGTTAAAATTACTGGGAAATGATCTTAATTAATATCGAAGTTTTCTTCAACTGGTATATGGTTTGTAAAATGTTTTTAGTTATAAAAAATTTAACAAATATGGCAACATTCATACTTTCTTCCTAAATGTACTTTAGGACAATGGAATTTGTGTGTATATGATTTGCAAAGAATTTGGTAATACCCGGAATATGAACATCTCAATTCGTTACATATTTACTATATTTTTTAGGTATCCCTTTGAAATTACTGTTATCATTTTCTGTCATTAAAAACGGAAGGAAAATATTATCAGTAGAAAAAGTTTCTTTAGAATCTATAGAATGCATTCATGGATTGAGATTTTTTTCAATAGCTTGGATCATTTTAGTGCATAGTTATTTAGAACTTTTTGCTATTAGTAATAATAAAAATGTAAGAATCGTCACGGAACGGGGATTTTTCTATCAGACTATTTCGAATGCTACATTTTCTGTTGATACTTTTTTCTTCATAAGGTGAGTATATTAAATTTACTTATATATTAAAATTCAACCAAGACACAGGACCTAAAAGGGTTAATCTCAGAATTTATATAAGGAGCGTTTAAAGTTTTATGAAATTTATTTTGTTCAAACAGTCCTACTGACTGCGCCAAATAACTTTTTACAATGCAACTTTTAACACTTTTTTATTACAAATAACTATATTTATTGTTTTAGCGGTCTATTAGTAACACTCACGTTCTTCCGAACAGAAGAAAAAAAACAAAAACCCCCCGATAAAGAAGGCATCTACACGGCAATAAAAAAGAGTACAGGGAGCTTTTTCATGATGATTTTCTACAGATTTTTTAGATTAACTCCAGCTTATCTATTCGTTCTAGGTCTCAACGAGATAATTATGAGATACCTACATTCAAATTCTGTTTTTTCTCCTGCTATAATCGATCATATAAGTTGTAACAATTACTGGTGGAGAAATATTTTGTACATCAATAATTTTTATCCACAGCATGAATTTTGTATGCTGTGGTCATGGTATATGGCTAATGATACTCAGTTTTATGTTATTTCGACTATCTTGTTATTGATTGGGATCCGGTAAGTAAAACAATCGTTGATATTTTGTTTAATTGATGGTAGAATTGCTTGTTCGAAGTTGAGGTGATTAATTAAAAGTTTGCAGTGTATTTAAAAATATTTTAAAATTCAACAAAAAGTATAAAGAATTAGTGTAAATTTTAAAACTTTAGACAAGGATTTTCCCAGAAAAATCATTCACCTACTACTTGAACTAAATAGAAAAGATGGCAATAGGAGTTGATGCATAATTGCATGGCATATATGCCTCGAGATGCATATGTTTATTTAATGTGAGAATAACTTGTGCCTCTCGTTTGTAACGATGTAGATTACATTTTATTTGTTGATATGTGACATGGCTGACACGATAAGCGAGATGAACTTGCTGTCGACCGGCGAACTTACAATCTCGTGGGAAGGAGTGATTTTTCTCGCTAAAATTAGCGTCGTTTCGCTTTTCATATACATCCCTTCCAATAGTCATTCGAATGATCTTGAAGCTTGGTAATATGAGGGAAGATATTACGTCAGAAGTTGTGACTGCGTTTCGTTAAGAAAAAACATTTTATTGTTTGTACGAGCGAGAGATAGACATATTCATGACGTAACTGATATGGTTGTTGTTTTCGAAACTTGTAACTAATTCGACGTGAAAGATGCGGTACATTATTTTTTGTATTTGAGTTTTTAATTAAATGATCAGTTTGACACTTAGGGATGCGCTCGCCTGATGCATTAATTAAAATATGTTTGATGTATTTCCAACACAGGCTGACCTACGTAAATAACAAAGTTCGCCCCATTTCCGGTCAAATCGGAAGTGAATTCGAATTCTTATTTGTTACAAAATAATATTAAAGTTAGTAGAAACTATTCTTGATTCATAATTTTCAAAAAATAGTATATTATGCAACGAGCTTGGAATAGATTTTCTGTACAAGCAGCAAACTATACTTTTTCTATGACCATAATGAGTAAAATACTTTTTGTAGAAAATCTCAAATATTTAATAACTATACAGGGTGTATCTAAATAACACCGAAAAAATTAAAGGGGTGATTCTGTGATGAAAATTAATGTGAGTGTTTGGTATAAAATTTTTTGAAAAACCCTCCCCGGAAAAGTTACACCCCTTCGAAAATTAAAAAAAATAATGGTTTTTCTTTTTTATTTTCCCTGTATATCAAGCTAAAGACACAAAACTTGGTAAACATTATCTGTCAATAAAAGTACACTTTTTGAAATTTTTTCATCCCTGAAGTATGCTTAGAAGGGGTTGAAATAATCAACCCCTAAGATATTTTTTCTTACAACTTTTTTTTAGATGAAAGTTTTTTCTTTAAAAAAGTATGACTGAAAAGCCCAATTCATTGACTAACTTTTTTATCTCTACAAGTTTTTTTCGAAAACTTAAGCATTTATGAGAAAAAAATAAATAAGCTCATGTAAAATAGCATTTTATTAAACAACAGCCAACCAAATTATGATTCTTAAGACTTCTACAACTAAAAACAAAAGTGAACAAACAATGAACAAAAACCTGTCGAATATCGACAATACAATTATAATAAATGTTGAAAATGACCGCCTTCAGCTTCAATACAAGCATCTACCCTTTTCCTCATAGAATTGCGTATACGATGAAATATTCCTGGAGAATTTCTTATAGTTTCACACCCTGCTACAATGCGGTTTCGCAGATCATCGATATTTTCAACTGGGTTTGTATATATCAAAGATTTCAGATATCCCCATATGCAAAAATTCAAAGGATTAAGGTCAGGGGAGCGGGCTGGACAGTTTACAGGTCTTCCTCGACCTATCCATTGATTGGCATACACCTCATCCAGGTGAGTTCTTGCACGTATACTAAAATGAGCTGGTGCACCATCGTGCATAAACCATAAATGTTGCCTAATTTGAATGGGAACCTCTTCAAGAAGAAAAGGTAATTCTTCAAGGAGATGACAATATTCTTCACCATTTAATCGTAGCGGAAGAAAATGGGGACCAATTAAATGATTATCAATAATTCCGAGCCACACGTTTAATGAAAATTGATACTGATGATTTCCTTCAAAAAAGCCATGAGGATTTTCGTCAGCCCAAAGGTGATTGTTCTGAAAATTTCTAATACAGTCTTTGAGAAACTCGCCTCATTAACGCCTCATTAACGCCTGCACCCGTTGCAGATGATAGGGATACAACATTTGTTCTTTTAAAATTCTAAAAACAACGGAATGGCTTACATGTAGGACACGAGCTATTCTCCTGGTACTAGTTTCTGGGAATTCTTCAATTGAATTAAGTACGGCTTCTTCTACAGCTGCAGTTCTAACTTCTCTAGTACGACCAGAAGCATGACTCCTTTTTTCAAAATTACCACGTTCCCGCAAGCGTCGGTGAATAGTTGTGAACGTAGTATGATGGGGTAGTCTACGCTGTGGGTACTGTTCAGCATAAAGTATTTACGCTTCCAATGAATTACCGTTAGCACGACCGTATGTAAAATGCATATCTGCCATTTCCAAATTCGAATATGCTTTCATATTTTCAATCAACTAATATTTCCTACAATACACAATCATAAAACTTGTGAAACAATAAGATGGGTAATAGAAAATGACACTACACAATCCTGGTATCAGTATTAATGTTTTTATGCAAAGCACAGGCCACTAGACTTGACGCAAAATACACTCGCGTTAGCTCATCTTTTTGAAAATGCATTGCATTAGATTTTTTTTCTCGTAAATGCTCGTTTTAGAAAAAACTTGTAGAGTTAAAAAAGTTAGTCAATGAATTGAGCTTTTCAGTCATACTTTTTTAAAGAAAAAATTTTCATCTAAAAAAAAGTTGTAAGAAAAAATATCTTAGGGGTTGATTATTTCAACTCATTCTAAGCATACTTCAGGGTTGAAAAAATTTCAAAAAGTGTACTTTTATTGACAGATAATGTTTACCAAGTTTTGTGTCTTTAGCTTGATATACAGTGAAAATAAAAAAGAAAAACCATTATTTTTTTTAATTTTCGAAGGGGTGTAACTTTTCCGGGGAGGGTTTTTTCAAAAAAATTTATACCAAACACTCACATTAATTTTCATCACAGAATCACCTCTTTAATTTTTTCGGTGTTATTTAGATACAGCCTGTATAAAAAGTTTGAATTTGAAATGATTTCAGAAGTTCCAAACACATAAAATTCGTCGGCCTGATCATCATAATCTTCATGGGCGCGTCCTGGATAACGACATTCATCATAGCCATGAAATGGGAATACGTAGCGAGGGTAGAAGAACCTTTTGCTCTTTTCGACCAATTGTACGACAAACCCTGGTTGAGGATAGGACCCTATCTCGTGGGAATAGTCGCCGGATATTTTTTGTTCAAAATGAACTGCAAAATTAAAATGCCGTGTGGAGTGGTGGTACTAGGATGGGTTCTGTCTTTAGCATGCTTAGGAAGTTTGGTATATGGTCTCGGAAGAGATGGATTGGTGATACCAGCTTCTGCGTTTTATGTAAGATAATAAAATTAGTATACAGGCTATCCCAAGTTTTTGTTTACAAGCAATATCTATAATTTAAGTAGAAAATTCTGCTGGGTCTGGCAAAATAAATGGTGAACTGGATAATCTACCCAAGCACTCGCAACGACTTATCTGGTACAACCGATAATAAAGTAGGAAGTGTCGTATCCCACAACTATAATTCTAACTCTTTATGAGGAATTTTCTTCACAAAAAACTCCTAAATTTCCTCTCTTCGCCTCTAATAAGCTCCAAAAAACATTAAATCCAATAACAATATCTCTCTGGTAATTGTTGTAGCTTAGATTCGGGTATAAAACAGTGATTGACTACAGGGAGTCTAATTAATACCTAAACAGGGTTTCGAAGGGATGCCCACATGGAGGAGTACTGTCCTCACTCCTGTGGTGTCCTCACTCCTGTAAAACCTGGTAAAGAATGGGCTGATTAGTACTCTCAAAAATGTAGGACATAAAACCCTGGGATATTCTGATGATCTAGTGATCATGGCACAGGGTAAATACAAGAGGCTCTAAACATAGTAGCAAAATGGATAGAAGATGAAGAACCAAAAATTAGTCCCAGAAAATCTACCATAATTTCAGTCACGCGCAGAAGAAAATTAGAGGGACTATAACCGCTAAATCTCCAAGGTAAAAACATATAATTATAGGGAGAGGAAAAATCAACAAGAAAAGCGGAAACATCACTAGGGATGGAAAACCATGTTTTTCGCCGAGGAGAAAATAAAAGAGATGGAAAAAAGATAGTGAAAATAGAGAAAATAGAAAGGTAAGATGTGGAACATACTGAACAAGCCAAGGACGGTGAAATAAAGTTTTGCTCGTGTTAAATCCCCAACTTTCGATGGAAAGCAAACAAATCCTATTTATATATTCAAATGTTACGCTCTAGTCCTGTCTTGAAATTTCTAGATTGTTTTGCCATTGAGTTAGTTAGTTCATAGCTAGAGATCGATGTTTAATGATAAATTCTCAAAATAAATTAGAATATAAGTGTTTAACATAAATCAGTGTATTTCTAATTATAAATAAATTTAGTTATAATACTTAGTGCAAATTAACTAAAATAATATACTGTTCAATATAATAAACGTTATAGTATTAATTTTCGATGATGGGGTGCAATTTGATATAAAAAAATTTGAGGTTAGTGTTTAAAGGGTGATAAAATTAAATGCAGTTTTTTAGACGTCATAGGAGGAGTAATGCCAATAAAAAATAGTAATTGATTTATTTTTATCTCTTCAAATAAGCGAGATATTGCATGTAACCGATAAGTTGTGATACCCTGTGTTATTCAAGTAACTATTAATTTAATATTTAAAATTTGTTGTTACGTTCTAAATTTATTACTAGGTTTTGATTTCATTGACTTTTTCAGTTTTACTTTTTTGTGTTATTATTTCGAAATTTAATTTATTTTTCATTTTTGACTTTTTTATAATTTCAGGCAGCCTTAAGTCATTCCGCTTGGGGTCTATCGATAGCCTGGATCACAGTGGCGTGCTGCAGCGGTTACGGAGGCCCTTTGAACTATTTCCTAAGCTGCGAATTATTTTTGCCACTCAGTAGACTGACGTACTGCGCTTACCTTGTTCACCCTGTACTGATGTGCCTAACCAGTTTCCATTTAGATGGGTCTTTTCATTTACATCAAGCTATGGCAGTAAGATTTAATTAAAAATTTATAACACTGAATTTTTAATTGTTGTTTTATTTTTAGGTTGTAATCTATTTCGGAAACCTTGTCCTGTCATTTATGACAGCTTTTGCCATTTCATTGGCATTTGAAGCTCCCGTTGTTAATCTGCTCAAAATTATTTTCGGATAAATATAGGTTTTAAATTGTATATAAATATTTTTAAGAAATACATTTTTTTCATAAAAGCATTATTATTTAGATTAAAACAAACATCGTACTTAAAATATTTTAATTAGAAAATGTACAACACCAAATTCACAAATAATTTTAAATTTTACTATAATCTGAAAAATTTAGTAATTAATTTTTCAATAACAAAAAAAGATACGATTACAAAATATTAATAAATTTAAAAATATCTGGTATTAAATATTGTTCTAGTGGGCAATATTTACATTTTGTTTCTATAAATATATGGACATTTTAAAAATATATTAAATTCGTATACATAAAGGTTCTTCCATTGATCATTGTCTCTCGTTCGTATCATAACTAAGATTCTAATTCATATAAATATAATTTAAGACATTCTTTTGAATATGTGCGAAGTTTTTATAATTTTTTAGATAAAGAATAAATTGTACTTAATAAAACACATAAATAAACGAATTTCTTTTCCAAACTAACCCGCTAAAAACATAATTTGCAATGCAGTGGTACTAGCAAGTGTTGCCCATATGGAATGGAAAAAAGTTCGTTACGAAGTGTATTTAGACCATAGTGTCAGGATTGTTTACCTTCTGAGTAAACTACAACATTTTTGGCGCCCAACGTGGGGCTCGAATGCATTCAGTACCAGACGCATAATCCCATTGGCATAATACTTGCAAATATTTATTTATTATATACGAATGTAATATATCTGTATACGATTATTCACATGCAACAGCAATTTTTATATAAAAAAGAAAACAAAAATAGTTATTTTTGACACGAATGAAGAAATCACTACCGACTCAAATAGTTCTCGGGGAGCACTATATACATAGAGGTCACTTATTTCACAATAAGTACTGAGAAAGTTCAGGAGGGTGTTAATGCTTGATCTGAAATAAAAAAAAAACAAATAATTTTTTTTTGTTTATGAATAGATGTACAAGGGAGATTATAATTTAATTTTCCTGTATATGTACTTTGTAAACAAAAGAGAAAGATATTGATTTATTTGCTGCATATAATAATGGAGAAAAAATGCAAATATTTAGCAAAAAAACGATGATCAGTAAAACTAATCAAAGCTTAGCTCTTTTATATCGACACAATAGGCCTTTTCATAACAATTTTTTTTTGTGCGCATGCGTCAGTATCAGCCATCTTTTTCGTACTGTTTTTTGTAAACAAGCATGTTAAAATGTCCACGTGAAAAAAATTATAATCGATAAATATTAATTTTAAGTGTATTCGTTTAAAAAATGGATTAAAAAAAGTAAAGTAATAAGTGTCTTAATTGAAAAATCAATTTTTGCAATCAATTAGTTATCTTTATGGAAAGGAAAAATTAAACAGTATTGTTATGAGTATGTAAAAGTGACACACGGTATAAATTATTATTTTATAAAAAAACTTGCCTACAGTATCATAAAAAAATTATCAAATCATTAGGCAAAATACATATTAAAATATATTCAAAATGATGATTAGGTATGAGTGAAAAAATGTGGTCGAAGCGATAAAGATTTTCGATCGATTGATGGATAATGTTACTAAAGATACTTATATTTGTTCACTACCTTTTCATGGAAAAAATGGTTCAACAGAAGAAAATCCTTGTCTGGTATTACACAATATTTTTTAATATTAAATACTATTTCGGTATACACAGTAATATTATTAAAAATGACATGTTGATCCTTAAAATTTTAAATAATTTATCTTATTAATTATATTCGTGATTAACTTTCATGTTAAAGTGTTTTTGCAATTATTAATAGTTGGTTGGCATAATTAATTAGAATAGAGTTATAATTATTAGTTGTTTTCATTAATTTTTTACACAGTTATTGAATGTATTGAAACCTAACCTCTCAATCACCACACTTTTTCCTGGTTCCGAAAGTCCACGTCACTTCAAGAACCTTTTTAATTGCTCACAACTATGTGCTTCTACAAAGTTATAAAAATTTAAATCACCATCAACGATTTTTTCTAATGATTGATTTTTATGTAGAGATAATATTGCTTTTCCAACCATTGTTGATCAAAACAGTACGAAAGTTTTGAATTTGCGCTATTTTAACATGGCGGCTGCGCTTGCGCTCATCACATGATCAAAAGGCCTAATAAAAAAATATATAACTATCAATTAGAACTATCTAATTAGAGTTGGCAAGAAAAAAGTTTCTTGAACTTACAGTATTTTTTTTATTTCTATGAAATTTAATTGATGGTACATCGCATAAACGTCATAAGAAAAATATTTCCTGAAAATAGAAGAATGGGGTAAGATACGGTCACGAAAGCGAATAATAAGAAGAAAACCAGTAGCGTTTCAATAAAATTTATAAGGGGGGTTTTGGGTTTTGAAATTAAGAAACAATATATTATTTATTATTTTTTGCGACTGCAATTTTAATTTTCGTGTTTTTTAATTATAATTTCCCTATTTACAGGGGAGGGGGGGGGGGGGTTAACCTCCCAAAACTCCTCGTGCCTACGCTCCTGAAATTGGCCAAATAAGCAGAGGATTTATAAAGTTTAGTTTTCGTATCGTCACGTTACTTCCCTAAGCTGGTATTCTGTCAAAAGAAAATCAAAGACAAGAGTTTTGTACTTTTTAAATACGATTTTTATAATCAATATTAATTAAACATCACAAAAGTTCAAAAGACTAAGTACTAATGGAGTGTTAATATTATAGGAATAGGGGAAATCTTTTTTTATACCTAACAACTTATTCTTTATTTATTGATAGTTATAGATAGTATATATTCTAAATTCAAAGTAATGGTTATGACGTAGCGGTGTTCTTCTTGTAATCGGATTCTATAACTATAAAGTCTATTACTATCTACTCTGAAGGTACTGTGGCTCTAATGATACCGCAGAGCATACCTTTTTTAGAATGCTTTAGGTGGAATACCGGGAGAGATACAACCAAAGAAATGATAGAAGAATGGATGATCGATGAGTTAATATGGAAAAGAAAGAGAACTGGGATGACAATGACCATAAGCATTATGTACGCAAAAAAGAAATAATATCTACTTATATAGAAAAAAAAACTAAAAGAATGGAGAATTGCCCAACATCAATTGATAGTAATATTCCTGATGTAAGGTCTACGAATAGTCCTGGGAAGATTATTGCAGTCTATATTGAGAGTGGTTTTTAGTCTGTAGGAATCTGATATTATCTGGTCATTTGGCGATCAGTTGTCTTTTTGCAAGATATTCCAATCTCCAGAAAAAAAAACTCAAGCAGCTCCAAAGGTAATTCTTTGACCAGCAATCAAATTACGACTAGTGAAAGACTGCCTAGTTCTGGAAAAGGACGTGGTAGACAAGAACAAATAATAATCTAATCTAATATAGGTTGAATTATTTTATCTTTTTAAGATATGTAAATAATTTTGTAAACAAAACGAGAATATTGAATATGTCTTATAAACGACAGCATGATAATTGTTTGTAGTTACATCTTTTGTTATCTCTGAACGAAACTTACCCTCATACGTAGGCAATAACAAATGTTCTAATACTAGCTCTAGAAGTTATATACTGTTAGAATTATTATTACCTAATGATATATGTTTAGGTTAGTAGATTACATGTCAGTAGGAAGCGCTTGATTAATTTCGGCGTAGTCATCGTAATCTTCCCCCTCTACTTCTTCGTAATCTTCTCCTTCGTCAACGGGATCATCCACCTCGAAATCTGTTTGTTGTATTGGAGGAGGTGGGGCTGGTCGGGGTAGCTCCTGGAATTAGTAATACCAACACCCATGCAGTTAATACGTTTAAAACACACAATTTAGTAGATAAGTTTTAAAAAAAATAATGAATACAAAAAAAATGATAAAATAAAGATTAAATTCAAATAGTGAACCTGGAATAAGTTCTTTAATTCGTTATTTATTATTTTATACCATTTATAATTATAACATTTTTGTTTATAAACACTATAACTACAAAAAAGATCAGATTAAAATTTTAGTATATCCATTCTATTTGAACAATGGACTTACTTTTGGTGGTCTCCATCCACAACCCGGTAAAGGTAGTCCGTCGGTTCCTAATGGACACGGAGCATCTAAACCAGGTACGCCTTGGTCTCCTTTGTCACCTTTGTCTCCTTTACGTCCTCTTTTACCAAGAGGACCCTTAAATGATACATAAATATTAAAATTAATCTATATAACACGTGATTTTTGATTCAAAAATTATTTTTGTCACCAATATAGTAATAAATCTTTTTATATTTATCATCTATAAGATACCTTTAGACAGCTCTATTAAGTAATAGGTAAGAATATACATGGATTTAAGGATTTTAAATTAACTATACACAAATTTTAATCATAAGCATAAGATTTTGATAATTAAAAATGGAAAAAGGCACATGGTAGCGCTTTCTAAATAGTTTCTGCTATTTCACTTTAATGATTAATTAATAGACGTAGAAAACATTTTTAGAAGTTAAAAGCTTTAAGTTCAGTCCTATCAGGACATAAACAAAGATATATTTTATTTGTCTTCGCTATGTTTTGTCAATGTTTTGTCAATGTTTTGTCAATGTTTTGTCAATGTTTTGTCAATGTTTTGTCAATGTTTTGTCAATGTTTTGTCAATGTTTTGTCAATGTTTTGTCAATGTTTTGTCAATGTTTTGTCAATGTTTTGTCAATGTTTTGTCAATGTTTTGTCAATGTTTTGTCAATGTTTTGTCAATGTTTTGTCAATGTTTTGTCAATGTTTTGTCAATGTTTTGTCAATGTTTTGTCAATGTTTTGTCAATGTTTTGTCAATGTTTTGTCAATGTTTTGTCAATGTTTTGTCAATGTTTTGTCAATGTTTTGTCAATGTTTTGTCAATGTTTTGTCAATGTTTTGTCAATGTTTTGTCAATGTTTTGTCAATGTTTTGTCAATGTTTTGCCAATGTTTCGTCATTTCAAATTTCAACAGTTCATTGTTTGTTAACCATAATCTCAACTATTTACACGAAGCAGTAAAACGTATGAGTCCTAATCAAATAAAACTGTTTGATGACGGTAAACACGGCCATTATTTATGGCAATATTTAGGAGAATATTTAAGTCAATTTATATATCATTGTTTGTGTCAAAGTTTATGCTAATGTATACATACATTAACATATATTGAAATAAACTTATGTTTTGCTAACAACTATGTTAATGCATATTACTATAAATCAGGCTAACTAAAGGCACCTTTAAATGTACTATGAAAAATTAATAAATGAACTTACTGAGTCACCCTTGTAACCTTTATCACCTTTAGGTCCCTAAAAATTGAATAAAAATTCAGCAATATGCTCACTGTTCATACTAGGCAAATACTAAAATTTATTTTTGTGTTTAATTGTGAATGCATTTCCGGTAGGCATTTTAGTCAGTTTGAGTAGGTATCAAAAATAACAAAAAAAAAAATAATTAAAATAAATTAAGTAAAAAAATAAAAATTGGTGTACCTATTTTATAAAATGAACTTAAATGCCTTAAAGTAAATCTATTCTAAAGCTATTTAATAAATCATGCAGTTATTTGAGTTAGTATAGGTTAATTTGATATGTACCTCTTGCCCAGGAATGCCGTCAGTACCCTGAAATTAGATGAAACATTAAATTTATAATATAATGTAAGTCTTTATTGTACAAGAATTCCAACATTTTCAGATTCTAAAAACGTTAAATAATAGAAATATTATTTAGGACATGCTTTATGTCATTATTGGTTAATATTCTGCTTATTATAATAAACATTATCTTTTAGTTTTCTATTAATTACTAAGTCAACTTACCGGAAGTCCAGGATCTCCTCTTTCTCCTTTACTTCCTGGTTCCCCTTGTGCCCCCTAATAGAAATATTTTTTTCAAAATTCATTAAAACAGAATTTGATAAGCACCTGAAAGGTATGTTTGTGTGTAAGGTATATTTGTGTACAGTATGTTTTTGTATGGTATGTTTGTGTAATAATAATAAAAATAATCTTTATGGACCTTTGAAGACATACACAATATGAATAAGGCAAGTCATATAAATAAATATAACAAAGAAACAACGCAATACCGTACAACTTGAGAATCTTATACATTAGCTAGTCAACCGTATACTGTTGGTATTCATCTAAGGAGTAGAAAACATTAACTGTTAATAGCTGTTTAAGGTCTCTCTGAAAGCCTTGTGTTGGAGTATTTATAAATGTTGGGGATAGTTGGGGTAATGTATGTTTTTTTTAAAGTACGAGTATATGTGTGTAATGTTTGTGTAAGGTATACTTGTGTTCGGTATGTTTATGTAAGGTACATTTGTTTATATATTTGCCCCATGCTACATAAATTTTGATTTATATGAAGCTGACAACTTCTTGAAAACATTGAATTAATATTTTGTGCACCATGAATAGATATATTGGACATACCGCACGAAGACAAAGTTTGAGCACGACGTCGTAGGCGGAATGCTCAATAGTCTGAGTGCAATATGAAAATGCACTCGAGTTGTATATTTTTTCTACGACCCACTTAAGGTAATCTACAAAATTTACACAATAATTTACAGGCTAAATAAGATAAAATAGCGGTTTTAAAAATAATTATTAAATAAAAATGAAATGACAATTAGTTTGACAGAATGGTCACTAATTTAAAATTTTAAAAAAGAATACTAAGCAGAGCACAAAATATAAACTGTGATTGGCGGAATTCATATATATATATATATATATATATATATATATATATATATATCTAAGGGTTAATTCCAAGACTTTTTTTGAGATTTAACGTATAGTTCCGAGACTTTTGTTGAGTTCCAGGACGGTCTTGGAAAATTTATTTGTCTAACGGTTTCTTCCAGGACGGTCTTGGAATTGAAAATAATTATTTGTCTAACGGTTTCTTCCGGGACGGACTCGCAAATATTTTGTCCCGCAACTATACTTTTATCATAATATCAATATATTATTTTGAATTCTTATGTGAGTGATTTTCGATAATATAATATTTTAAAATATCATTATAGAATTGCATTTCACATTGTCTAATTAAATGTTTTCACAGATCAAAGAAAAAATATAATGGCTGAAATCTATAATTTCAATTCAGTCAACACTATTCTTGCAAATTCGATTACACTATCATTTTTTCTTATGTTGTTGAACTTCTTGTACCATATTTTTGAAAAAAAAAAAACAAACAAAAAAATTTTCCTAAATTTTCTAAATAAAGGTTGATTATAAATAAGTACAAAAATTTTCTTTAATCTAAATTCTAGAAAGAAAAAATTTAGTTATTACTTATTTTGAACTAATTAAGGATCGCAGGTTTAGGATTTACACCTGAACGGCTGCAAACCTACACTGAAAAAAAAGACGTTTGTCAGATTTTTATAAACAAATATGCGAATAAATCCAAAATGTAGGATAATTGTATTGAGAATAATAGTACTATATTATTATCATTTTTGCAGATTAGATAGTTTTTCTGGATTTTCAAGCTGAAGATTGCTTAACTGTACAGAATGATACTTGTACATACAGAAATTATTAGTTTGATTGTTCAACATATTGTATAATTCCGAGACAAAATTGTCATAAAATATATAGTTCCAGGACATTTTAATCATAAAACGTATAGTTCCAAGACAATCGTGTCATATAGTTTAACTATAGATAGATACTTAGTTACTTAGATCCAGGTTTTCTCTGTAATGGAAAAGTTTGAGCAGGTAAATAAAATTTCATTTAATTTTTCACCAATATAACGATAATTTTTCTTTCAACTAATTGTGGATTTTAGATTGTCTACTGATACTCACTGAGTAAGAAATGTTCCGGTTTTTGAGTTGATATGCGAATATATTTGTTTGGAAAAAGTATCAAAAAATAAATGATATATTTGTTATCCATATTATTTCCACTTCTGAATCGATCAAAAATATATATATAGAATGATGACTCTATATAATAAGTAGACAAAACATGTCAAATTGTTTGATTTTTGAAAATTGTTATGTTGTAAAATTTATTGTACCGAATTCGAAATTTAATATGCAATAAATATACATAATAATACTTTGATTTTACATCTATTGATGTTTTGACGTATTGTATAGTTCCGAGACATTTTTGTCATAAAATATATAGTTCCAAGACATTTTAATCATAAATCGTATAGTTCCAAGACAATCGTGTCATAAAGTGTATCTATAGATAGAAAGTCAGTTCCAGGTTTTCTCTGTAATAAAAATTATTGAGCAGGTAATTCAAATTTCATTATCTTTTTACCAGCATACCGATAATTTTCTCTTTCAACTAATTCTAGATTTTAGTTGCGAAAATCATATTCAAAAACTGTCTACTGATACTCACTGAGTAAGAATTGTTCCGGTTTTTGAGTTGATATGCGAATATATTTGTTTGGAAAAAGTATCAAAAAACAAATGATATCTTTGTTATCCATATTATTTCCACTTCTGAATCGATCAAAAATATATATCGAATGATGACTCTAAATAATAAGTAGACAAAACATGTCAAATTGTTTGATTTTTAAAAATTGTTATGTTGTAAAATTTATTGTACCGACTTCGAAATTCAATATGCAATAAATATACAGAATAATACTTTGATTTTACATCTATTGATGTTTTGACGTATTGTATAGTTCCGAGACAATATTGTCATAAAATATATAGTTCCAAGACATTTTAATCATAAATCGTATAGTTCCAAGACAATCGTGTCATAAAGTGTATCTATAGATAGAAACTAAGTTCCAGGTTGTCTCTGTAATCAAAAAGTTTGAGCAGGTAATTCAAATTTCATTTGCTTTTCACCAGCATACCGATAATTTTCTCTTTCAACTAATTCAAGATTTTAGATTGCGAAAATGATCTTTAAAAACTGTCTACTGATACTCACTGAGTAAGAATTGTTCCGGTTTTTGAGTTGATATGCGAATATATTTGTTTGGAAAAAGTATCAAAAAACAAATGATATCCTTGTTATCCATATTATTTCCACTTCTGAGTCGATTAAAAATATATATGGAATGATAACTCCAAATGATAAGTAGACAAAATATGTCAAATTGTTTGATTTTTGAAAATTGTTATGTTGTAAAATTTATTGTACCGAATTCGAAATTCGATATTCAATAAATATACAGAGTGATACTTTGATATTATATCTATTGATGTTTTGACCTATTGTATAGTTACGAGACATTATTGTCATAAAACATATAGTTCCAAGACATTTTAATCATAAATCGTATAGTTCCATGACAATCGTGTCATAAAGTGTATCTATAGATAGAAAGTCAGTTCCAGGTTTCCTCTGTAATAAAAATTATTGAGCAGGTAATTCAAATTTCATTTTCTTTTTACCAGCATACCGATAATTTTCTCTTTCAACTAATTCTAGATTTTAGTTGCGAAAATGATCTTCAAAAACTGTCTACTGATACTCACTGAGTAAGAATTGTCCCGGTTTTTGAGTTGATATGCGAATATATTTGTTTGGAAAAAGTATCAAAAAACAAATGATATCTTTGTTATCCATATTATTTCCACTTCTGAGTCGATCAAAAATATATATAGAATGATGACTCTAAATAATAAGTAGACAAAATATGTCAAATTATTTGATTTTTGAAAATTGTTATGTTGTAAAATTTATTGTACCGAATTCGAAATTCGATATTCAATAAATATACAGAATAATACTTTGATTTTACATCTATTGATGTTTTGACGTATTGTATAGTTCCGAGACATTATTGTCATAAAATATATAGTTCCAAGACATTTTAATCATAAATCGTATAGTTCCAAGGTAATCGTGTCATAAAGTGTATCTATAGATATAAACTCAGTTAGAGGTTTTCTCTGTAATAGAAAAGTTTGAGCAGGTAATTCAAATTTTAGTTGCTTTTCACCAGCATACCAATAATTTTCTCTTTCAACTAATTTTAGATTTTAGTTGCGAAAATCATCTCCAAAAATCTGTCTACTGATACTTACCGAGTAAGAATTGTTTCGGTTTTTGAGTTGATAAGCGAATATATTTGGTTGAAAAGAGTATCAAAAAACAAATGATATCTTTGTTATCTATTTCATTTCCACTTTTGAATCGATCAAAAATATATATAGAATGATGGCTCTAAATGATAGGTAGGCAAAATATGTCAAATTGTTGATTTTTGAAAATTGTTATGTTGTAAAATTTATTGTACCGAATTCGAAATTGGATATTCAATAAATATACAGGATGATACTTTAATTTTACATCTATTGATGTTTTGACGTATTGTATAGTTCCGAGACATTATTGTCATAAAATATATAGTTCCAAGACATTTTAATCATAAATCGTATAGTTCCAAGACAATCAGGTCATAAAGTGTACCTATCGATAAATACTTAGATGCAGGTTTTCTCTGTAATGCAAAAGTTTGAGCAGGTAATTTAAATTTTATTTGCTTTTCACCAGCATACCGATAATTTTCTCTTTCAACTAATTCTAGATTTTAGATTGCGAAAATGATGTTCAAAAACTGTCTACTGATACTCACTGAGTAAGAATTGTTCCGGTTTTTGAGTTGATATGCGAATATATTTGTTTAGAGAAAGTATCAAAAAACAATTGATATATTTGTTATCCATTTTATTTCCACTTTTAAATCAATTAAAAACATATACCGAATGATAGCTCTAAATGTAAAATAGAGAAAAATACGTTAAATTGTTTGATTTTCGCAAATTGTTACGTTGAAAAATTTATTATACCGAATTCGAAATTCGAGATTCTATAAATATACAGGATGATACTTTGGTTTTACATCTATTGATTTTTTGACGTATTGTATAGTTCCGAGACATTATTGTCATAAAATATATAGTTCCAAGGCATCATAAATCGTCTAGTTCTAAGACAATCGTGTCATAAAGTTTACCTGTAGATGGATACTTAGATCCAGGCTTTCTCTGTAATTGAAAAGTTTGAGCAGGTAATTCAAATTTTATTTGCTTTTCACCAACATACCGATAATTTTCTTTTTCAAATAATTCTGGATTTTAGATTGCAAAACTCACCTTCAATTTTTTAAAAACTGTCCTTATAATCACTGGGAATATATTTGTTTGGAAAAAGTATTAAAAAACAAATAATAGAGTTGTTATCCATATTATTTCCACTTCTGAATCGATTAAAAGTATATACAGAATAGCTCTAAATGAAAAGTATACAAAAATATGTCAATTTGTTTTATTTTCACAACTTGCTACGTTGTATAATTTGTTGTACCTAGTTAGAAGTTCGAGACCAATAATTATACAGGATGATACTTGCGGTTGGACATCTATTGAATTTTCGACGTATTGTATAGTTTCGAGACATTATTGTCATAAAATATATAGTTCCAAGACATTTTGATCATAAATCGTATAGTTCCAAGACAATCGTGTCATAAAGTGTACCTATAGATAAAAACTTAGATGCATGTTTTCTCTGTAATGGAAAAGTGTAAGAAGGTAATTCAAATTTCATTGCTTTTTACCAGCATACCGATAATTTTTGTTTCATTAAAAAAAATAACCAATAACCATTTAATGTCAGTATTTAATTACTAATCTTTGCAAAAATAATATCCAGTCCATTATTTATTAGGACAGTTTTTCGAACACACCCTGTAGAGCTAATACCAAATCTTTTAATTACAGCAGGGACAGAAGTTGGAAAGGCCTTTCATAGTTCTCCCACCTCACACACAGAAATTGACAGTTTTGTGGCGGACATAACAGACGTGGGCGGGATACATTGGCGTACAAAATTATTTTACAGTTGTTAATAACAATTTCGGGTAAATAGTTCCATAAACTGTTAGCTGTTGAAATTTTGTAGAATTATAATTTGGGATAATATAATACTTGTTTATTAATTATTTCTAGTCCGTAATTACATGCGATTTTGCGGTTCCGCCGGCAATAATTTAAAAGAACTTATTCTATGAAATGACACTGGCAGATAAACATAACCGCGAAATTCTCGAAGGCGACCGACGTGGTATGACGTTTACCTCTCTACCTACCAAAAGCCTTTCTAACTTCTGCCCCTGCTATAAAAGATGTTTCTCTTGGTTTCAGGAATGATATATTTAAAAATTACGGAAATCGAGTCATATCCTCTATCCAGTACATATCTAATTAAGTCAGTTTTTCGAGCACACCCTGTATAGCAAACACCATATGTTGATTTCTGTTAATTTTTCAAAGTTCCGGACGTTGTCCGAGGTTGCAAATGTACCAGTTTGTTAAGAATAATAATATTAACATTTGCAACCAACTTTTAAAACTTTTGCATTTTTTTTTTGACAAAATAAGAGGAAAATAAAAAATTATTTTAGTATTTTCACAAAAAAATATTCCCATGCAAAATAAAATTGGAATAGCTGTTCCAAAAACTTGTCATCGGTTTGCAGCAATTTTGCAATTTTTTTACTATAATATAAACAAAAAAAACATGTTCCAGACTTTCAAATCTGATATAATGTTGAAAATATTACAATAATATATTGCTTCAAGTTTTTAGCAGTTTTGCAATTTTTGTTCTCAACATTATAAACAAAAGCATCATTTTGCTATAAATTAACTAGTTCCGGACCTTGGAAATGGTTGCAAATTAAAACTTATTGTTATTTAGAGCAGCCGATTAATATTAAAAAATTGGAAAACTTTTGTAATTAATGTGAAATATTCAAAATAGGATGTCTTCATTGACTGGCCTATCCACCACCTACAGTATATCTTTCAAACTAGTTTATGGCGCGAAATAGTAAAAGGGCGCCAATTACATAAATATATACAAGATTTCAATTGTTCCAAGACACCCCTTCTAATGACTTCAGTAGTAATAAGTGCTCTAAAGTGAATATTTTTATTTTTATTATTCAGAAATGGAAATAAACTACATATCTCAAATTTTGATCCAATGTATGAATGTCGACAATAGGAATGACTTAAATAATCAGATTTATGTGAATGTATATGAACCACTGTTTATTTATATCGAAATGTCCTGGAACTGTATGGTTAATCGAAAAATCGAAACCTATTGAGAATGCGCGATTATTTTTTAAATTTTTGATTACCATTCAGAAGTTCATCTTATATATGGCCAATTTAACCTATATATAAGATAATCTTGCTGTTAACAAATCATTACTATGTTTGTCAATCTTCAAGTGATGATTCAGAAATGGAAAAAAAACAACATATCTCGAAATTTGATCCAATTAATGCAAGACGACGTTACATATGATTCAAGTAATGAGATTTATGTGAATGTATATGATCTTCTGTGTATTTATATCGAAATGTCCGGAACTGCATGGTTAATCGAATATTCCGAATGTAATGAAAATGAGTAAATATTTTTGAAAATTTCGATTACCATTCGAGAGTACATCCTATATATGGCCGATTCAACCTATATATAAAGCAATGTTGCTGTTAATTAATCATTACTATGTTTGTCAATCTTCATGTGATTATTCAAAAATGGAAATAACATATCTCAAAATTTTATCCAATTCATGAAAGACGACTTTGTGTATGATTCAAATAATCAGATTTATGTGAATGTATAATATGATCTTTTGTGCATTTATATCGAAATGTCCTGGAACTGCATGGTTAATCAAATAATCGAAACCTATCGAGAAAGCGTGCCTATTTTTAAAATTTTTGATTACCATTCGGAAGTGCATCTTATATATAGCCGATTCAACCTATATATAAGACAATGTTGCTGTTAATTAATCATTACTATGTTTGTCAATCTTCAAGTGATTATTCAAAAATGGAAATAAACTACATATCTTAAATTTTGATCCAATTTATGAAAGACTACATAATGTATGACAAATAATCAAATTTATGTGAATGTATATGAACTTCTATGTATTTATATCGAAATGTCCTGGAACTGCATGGTTAATCAAATAATCGAAACCCATCGAGAATGCGGGCCTATTTTTGAAATTTTCGATTACCTTTCGGAAGTACATCTTATATATAGCCGATTCAACCTATATATTATAAAACAATGTTGCTGTTAATTAATCATTACTATGTTTGTCAATCTTCATGTGATCATTCAAAAATGGAAATAACATATCTCAAATTTTTATCCAATTCATGAAAGACGACATTATGTATGATTAAAATAATGAGATTTATGTGAATGTATAATATGATCTTCTGTACATTTATATCAAAATGTCCTGGAACTGCATGGTTAATTAAATAAATGAATCCTATCGAGAATGCGTGCCTATTTTTGAAATTTTTGATTACCATTCGGAAGTGCATCTTATATATAGCCGATTCAACCTATATATAAGACAATGTTGCTGTTAATTAATCATTACTATGTTTGTCAATCTTCAAGTGATTATTCAGAAATGGAAATAAACTACATATCTTAAATTTTGATCCAATTTATGAAAGACGACATAATGTATGACAAATAATCAAATTTATGTGAATGTATATGAACTTCTATGTATTTATATCGAAATGTCCTGGAACTGCATGGTTAATCAAATAATCGAAACCCATCGAGAATGCGGGCCTATTTTTGAAATTTTCGATTACCTTTCGGAAGTACATCTTATATATAGCCGATTCAACCTATATATTATAAAACAATGTTGCTGTTAATTAATAATTACTATGTTTGTCAATCTTCATGTGATCATTCAAAAATGGAAATAACATATCTCAAATTTTTATCCATTTCATGAAAGACGACAATGTATGATTCAAATAATCAGATTTATGTGAATGTATAATATGATCTTCTGTGCATTTATATCAAAATGTCCTGGAACTGCATGGTTAATCAAATAAATGAATCCTATCGAGAATGCGTGCCTATTTTTAAAATTTTCTATTACCATTCGGAAGTGCATCTTATATATAGCCGATTTAACCTATATATATATATATAAGAAAATATTGCTGTTAATTGATCATTACTATGTTTGTCAATCTTCAAGTGATTATTCAGAAATGGAAATAAACTACATATCTCAAATTTGGATCCAATGTATGAAAGACGACAATATGAATGACTTAAATAATTAGATTTATGTGAATGTGTATGAACCACTGTGTATTTATATCGAAATGTCCTGGAACTGTATGGTTAATCGAATAATCGAAACCTATCGAGAATGCGCGATTATTTTTTAAATTTTTGATTACCATTCAGAAGTTCATCTTATATATGGCCAATTTAACCTATATATAAGATAATCTTGCTGTTAACAAATCATTACTATGTTTGTCAATCTTCAAGTGATCATTCAGAAATGGAAAAAAACAACATATCTCGAAAGTTGATCCAATTAATGCAAGACGACGTTATATATGATTCAAGTAATCAGATTTATGTGAATGTATATGATATTCTGTGTATTTATATCGAAATGTCCTGGAACTGCATGGTTAATCAAATATTCCAAATGTAATGAAAATGCGTAAATATTTTTAAAAATTTCGATTACCATTCGAGAGTACATCCTATATATGGCCGATTCAACCTATATATAAAGCAATGTTGCTGTTAATAAATCATTACTATTTTTCTCAATTTTCAAGTTACCATTCAAAAATGGAAATAAACAACATATATCTCGAATTTTGATCCAATTCATGAAAGACGACATTATATATGATTCAAATAATCAGATTTATGTGAATGTATATGATCTGTTGTGTATTTATATTGAAATGTCCTGGAACTGCATGGTTAATCAAAAAATCGAAATTTAATGAGAATGCGTGAATATTTTTGAAAATTTCGATTACCATTTGAAAGTGCATTTTATATATTACCGATTCAACCTATATATAAGATAATCTTGCTGTTAACAAATCATTACTATGTTTGTCAATCTTCAAGTGATCATTCAGAAATGGAAAAAAACAACATATCTCGAAATTTTATCCAATTAATGCAAGACGACGTTATATATGATTCAAGTAATCAGATTTATGTGAATGTATATGATATTCTGTGTATTTATATCGAAATGTCCTGGAACTGCATGGTTAATCAAATATTCCAAATGTAATGAAAATGCGTAAATATTTTTAAAAATTTCGATTACCATTGGAGAGTACATCCTATATATGGCCGATTCAACCTATATATAAAGCAATGTTGCTGTTAATAAATCATTACTATTTTTCTCAATTTTCAAGTTACCATTCAAAAATGGAAATAAACAACATATATCTCGAATTTTGATCCAATTCATGAAAGACGACATTATATATGATTCAAATAATCAGATTTATGTGAATGTATATGATCTGTTGTGTATTTATATTGAAATGTCCTGGAACTGCATGGTTAATCAAAAAATCGAAATTTAATGAGAATGCGTGAATATTTTTGAAAATTTCGATTACCATTTGAAAGTGCATTTTATATATGACCGATTTAACCTATATATAAGATAATCTTGCTGTTAACAAATCATTACTATGTTTGTCAATCTTCAAGTGATCATTCAGAAATGGAAAAAACAACATATCTCGAAATTTGATCCAATTAATGCAAGACGATATTCTGTGTATTTATATCGAAATGTCCTGGAACTGCATGGTTAATCAAATATTCCAAATGTAATGAAAATGCGTAAATATTTTTAAAAATTTCGATTACCATTGGAGAGTACATCCTATATATGGCCGATTCAACCTATATATAAAGCAATGTTGCTGTTAATAAATCATTACTATTTTTCTCAATTTTTAAGTTACCATTCAAAAATGGAAATAAACAACATATATCTCGAATTTTGATCCAATTCATGAAAGACGACATTATATATGATTCAAATAATCAGATTTATGTGAATGTATATGATCTGTTGTGTATTTATATTGAAATGTCCTGGAACTGCATGGTTAATCAAAAAATCGAAATTTAATGAGAATGCGTGAATATTTTTGAAAATTTCGATTACCATTTGAAAGTGCATTTTATATATGACCGATTTAACCTATATATAAGACGAATAAAAAATGTCCCGGTACTGACCGTTGGATATATATATATATATATATATATATATATATATATATATATATATATATATATTGTATGTGAAATTATATTCGTTCAGCAAATTAATATGGTCTATATTTATTTTGTTGTTAGTGCAGAAATATATAATACTCATGTGGACGTAGAAAAGTCTACGCAAGTCGTGTAGACGTTTTTGGACTTTCCAGGTGCTTATCAAAGCCTCACAGATAGAATATTTTCATTCAAAACAAATAAATTAATATTTAAAAAGTTTTAATATTTTATTTTTAATATTATTTGAAAAGCAATTGCCTTTGGGTTAAAAACAATATATACTTAATTAAAATTTTCAAATTTTCGAATTGCTCTATTTTAGATAATATTCAAAATTTTTAGTATTTTTTTAGACTTATGGTCTTCTAAGTATAATTTCAAGGTACTTACTTTCATTCCATCTAAACCAGGCGGACCCTGTGGAATTAATATAAATTAAAAAAAAAAAAAATTAAAAAAATAAAAACAAAAATAATGGGATATGATTTTAAAATGAATATGTGAAGCTAAAGTGCTTTCAAAAATGCACATGCAGATATTAGTTAGTTAAAAGAAAGGTAGAACTTTTTTATTCAGTTAGTAAATTATTATATAGTTATTTAGCTTTATAAGCGTTAAGATTTAGTCACCTGTGCCAATTTTTTTAATACTTAAAAAAACTTTAAATAGAAAATTGCAGGTTTGCTAAAAGTCTGTTTTAAAAAGATCAATAAAGTTTTTTTAAATCTTAGTTTTTCCTTTATTACGACTTGATTAAACCCTTGGTTATTAAACTTAATGAGGACTGATAGTAGTACATTTTCATCGAAAATCCCCAAAAGATATGTCTATGGAACCCGACAGTCGAAGTAAATCATCATTCTGACCCTTAAAAAAAGCCTCTCGTAAATACAATTTTTGGCGAAGGGTGTCTAGAATCTTCGAGAATAAGTTTGAAGCGTCACATTTTTATATAAGTCAGTTTTTAGTTAGATATCGTGTTTATTGTCAATATAAATTAGTGTAGAGTAGTAAGATATGGAAATTGGTGTCTTAGTAAATATAAATTATTAAATGTATGATACACTATGTAAGGAAAATAGGTTCAAAAGCAAGAAAGCAAAGTATAAATTAAAGCCTTGTTTAATACTTACAGCACATGCACAAACATTTATTTCCGTACACGTTGATATTACATTAAAAATTATTCTAAGTAATTATTAAATCTAAAAATATCTTACAATTCACAGGTTTTCAACCTTAAGCCTTTGTCAGTCACATTTCTTCAAAAAGCCTTATCAAAATCATCCCAATTTCGACTTCATTGTGTTTGTATCCTCACAGTTATTCGATGTTAATACGCCTCAAAAAATCTAGACTTTAAAACACATTGGAATAAATAAAAACTAAATACTAAAATACCCAAATTTATTTTTTAGAAACATCTACACACTTCATAATTTTGATGATAACTTCCAAATACATTTTTGTTTCTAAAAATTATTACGACGATTTAAAAATGTTATTTAAAGCATTTATTGGCATAACACTTTACAGTTTATTATCACTTCTATACAAATTATATAAATTTTGTAGAGAATGATTAATGAAATATTTTGTATAAAGGTAATCTAAATTATATTTTATTTTTTATATTATTATTGTGGCTTTATTTTTTGATTTCGTTTCAAAGTCATAGACTACATACTTTTGAAGCGTAAAGTCTTGTGAAACGTCAGAAAACTTTTTTATTTTGAAAAACTGATAGAAAAATATATTTGTTATTCGGATAAGACTTCTTGAATTTGTACAGTTACAGTAGCTTTCTACCATAACACACCTAAAATATTGTTAACATTTATATTACAGCAAGTAAGTAACCTTAAAAATACTGGTTTGTAAGTCTTTTTTATTATACATTTACTAAATATCAAGAATATTCGGCAGCAAATTGAGAAAAAACTAAATTTTTCTAAGGTTTATTAGATATTTTTAAATTATTTTAGGAAATAAAATAGAAAACTTTATTAATAATAATAGTGTAGTTATTTAGCGAAGAAAAAATGAAATAAAAATAAAATTTGATATTTTTTCTCAATTTACTTTTAATACATTTTGTTACTTTTCAAGTACTAGGTATATGGACGTTAAAATATTTTGTAAAGAGCATGCTCTTAAATATATTTTAAATAAATAAATAGATATAACAAAATCACTCATTCGTTTAAGTACTTATAATCTTAGAACAATCTGCAGAGTGAAAAAGTAGAGTATTAAGTTTATATATTAATAGTATTTAAAAACAAGTTCATAATTTTATTATACCTATATTTTTGATAATTGTATTATTATGAATATGGATATAATAAATATTCGTTAGCATATTACAAATTTTAATAAAGGGAATATAAAACATGTTTATTAATGTTGTTTAAAATATGTAGATGGTTAAGAATAAAATACAGGTTATTTTTAAAAATCCCATAGACGAATTTAAATTTTCTCAGCATTTGAAAGTAACCTTTCTGTACCATTTGATGTTTTATCCTGCACAAGGAATTGAAAAAAATCTGTTCATATTTTAAAGTGAGGTAAAGAAAAGTTATGATTCTTGGTAACAATTTTTTTTAGTTTCCTATTATAAAAAAAGCCTCATCATCTCCACTTGAATTTTTCTTCCAATCTTTTTCTTATCTCCAATTATTGTCCTCCTAATAATAGCACGAATCGAGAAAAAAATATTAATCAAAAACAAAATTACTTAATAAATCTTTTCTATATTTTTTAATTTTACAACATTAAAGAGTAACAAAATTTATAAGTATAATGTAACTTATCAAGAAAATGGACTCAATACATATTTTTCAAGTAATGTCAAATAAAATTTTTCATTAATTCTGATTTACAAAAGAAAAGGAAAGATACAAACAAATCAAATAAGGTAGTATCAATCAAAATCAACCAAAAAACGAAATATAAATTAATGTGTTTTATCTTTTCAATTACACTCTGTAGCGTTTAAGTATTGTAGTGCTAAGGCAAACCACGTTTCAATATCAATGTCATCATTGTCATCAAATATAATTCTTACTTCTTACAGCAGAATTAATAAATTTTTCGATACAGAGATCATAGTCATTTTACTGATAAAAATAGAGTACCTGCTAATACTATTTATATTTATAAAAATGTTAAATACAGAAAAGATTCATTCAGTGCGTTTAAAAACAATCCAATGGGAATGTAATTTATTGACAAAATTATATTTCTTTAAATGTACAGTCACAGTGTATGGTGTTAATTGCTAGTTACGTTTTGTTAATATTTGTTAGCTCACTGTATTGTTCGGTTACGCTGATTAGGCTTATTTTTGGGATGTAGAATAGTTTGATTTTTTCCTTACCATCGGCCCTGATTTTCCATAGTCACCTGCTCTTCCGCTTTCTCCTCTCAAACCCATTGGACCCTAAGAAACGATTTTTAATTACGAGTCAGCTCAATGGTACTATTACCAAAATACATTGAAGTTAAAATTGGGAATAATTGAAAAACATTCGATCCAGGTGGACTTCGAACTCACTATCTTTGGTATACCGTACCAACATCAGCTGTGGTTGTCAAATGGTGTTGTATTGTGAATGTTTGGTATGCAGAAGACCTTTATTCAACAAATAATGAAATAACATATTTAATATAAATATTACTTACAGGTAAGCCCATTGGTCCTGGATCTCCTTTTGAACCTTTTTCGCCCTTTAAAATGTAAAACAATAATTGAAAAATTATTAAAACTTGTTATTAAATATAATCTGAAGTGGATAATTCAAATTATTCTAAAACCCGTTACCTTATAGTAAAGAAAATATTTTCAAAATACTTAAATTATCCACTTCAAAAAAAGTGTATATTAATATTTTCGATGTGAAACTGAAATCCTAATTCTTGATTTTATTATTAATGTGATCAAATTAGAATAAAACATTAACATTAACATTAACTCACTGGTTCCCCTTTAAGTCCATCTGCTCCTCGATCGCCTTTAATTCCAGGAGGACCCTGTAGCCCATGAGTTCCTTGAGGTCCTGGTGGACCAGGGGGTCCCATAATCTATAATAAGAAGAAGGAGAAATATAGAATATTTTCTTCTACTATGGCTAAACTTTTCATTTTTTTGTATCTCTTCGTGGTTGATTTTATGTAAGAGTAAACATAAAAAAATAAAAAAAAAAACAGTTGCGATTCAATCTTATTTCCGGAAAAATCGGAAGTAAGTCATGTTATCACAGAATAAATGAGTTTAATACAAGAAAATTATTGATCCGTTACAATAATAGTTAATAAAGAAGATATAAGAGAAGTGTATATGTAAGTGCTCTTTGTTTCCGTTCATAATATTATTCCTAGATAGTAAAAAGACAGACTAAAATATTGTAATACGCTCACCATTTCGCCGGCAAAAAAGTCCCCAGTTCCGTCACCCTGAAACAGTATAAATATAAAAGAAAAAAGACAAATTTGTAAAGAGGTAGACAAAGTTAAAAGCATCCATCTAGACTTTTAGTAAAAATCTATATAAAAGCTTGTAATATTTACCTGTCGTCTTCGCAGCTTTTTGTACTTCTGCACCCAATCCGGAAATAATAAAAAAAAATCACCATTAGATTAGAGTTTTGGAAATACTAAGAAAAAATAGTCTGTGGGCCGAAGATCGTATTATGTATTATTAACATTTAGGGGCGTTTCATTAGCGAAGGAAAATATGTTAACTGGAGATATATACTACGGGTGGAATAATGTCTATGACATGTCATGTCCGAATGTTGATGGATTAGAAAATACAGAGTTATGATTATGATAGTTAAAATTTAATTTTCTTTTATGCTATAATTATAAAAGTTTTTAGGCGATGTTATAAACAAAATAATATTGTAACTTTTTTTCACGTTTTTCATACAAGGCGATAATTATAAAGTATTGGTTTGATAAATAACATATCAACCGTTTCTTAGGCTTTTTAAATGCATTTAATATTATTACTGATAATCAACATGGTTTATCTCAATGTGGATCTTTAAAAAATTGAGAATGATGTGATATCCGGCTTGCATATATTTTATGGTTTCACACTCATAGCAAATCTATAGAAAATAATTCAAAAACCCAAAGTAAACTAAATATTTTAAATCATTTTATTAATCTAACATATTTAAACAAAAAAAGAAAATGATTGAAATGTTGAAAGGTAAACAAGTAAAATAATTGCAACAAACAAACAAACAAACGTGAACACATAATACTAATTTTTGCTAATGCACGAAAATTAATTTAAAGAAGAATGAAATTACCATTTGACAACATGTTAAGTGCATTAACTTATGTGATTGTCTATAGTCCCGATACCAAAAGTTGTATTTAAAATAGTACATCAAGAATTAATAAAATACTTAATTAACAGTTACAGTATAAAAGCAATGTTAACATCACAAACTTGACTTCTAGATCTTTATAGCATTAAATTAAATAGATGCTATTATGTAGTGCAGAATCAAGATATAATGATTAATGAAGCAATAAGTTCAATATATAAAAATAGAAGTGTATTTTACTTTATTTTGAAGGACCGTTGGCCCACAGACTGAAATAATATGATGAGAATATGCAAATTCAATTTGGCCGAAAGCCTGGGAATTCAAAGTATAAAGTCTCGATTTTCGCAGGGACCTTACTCTCGACGAAATGTTTTTGTAATTAGATACAGAAAAACACCGAGGGGATATTTTCAAACGCGTTATCTCAACTTTACCTTTGTTTTTTTTTTGATCTCTTGTTTATAAGATTTCACTTTTAGATAAAATAGCCCAAATGGAATTTGAAACAGACCAAATTAATTAAACGACATATTTTAAGAATGAGAGTAAATTATAATTTCTTAAAACGTTAGTATGATTTCAATGTAAATTAGACGCAAAATGTATACAGTATGGCCAAAATAAACAGTACTGAACTTATTCGTTGTAATTATAAAAATAGTTTTGCTTCATTAGGAAAAAGATATAAGATAATAATAAATAAAAATATTGAAAACTTACCGAATCTCCTTTTTCTCCTTTTTCGCCTTTCTGTCCGGGATAACCAGGTGGGCCAGGAAGACCAGGTGGACCCATAAGACCTGGTGGTCCAATGTCTCCATAATCACCTTTATCTCCTTTGTCTCCGGTAGATCCCTTTACAAAATAGATATAAATTAAATCTGGATATTTTGAATCAATTAACCATAAAAAATTCTTTGAAAGAAGACAAACCAAACTGTCAGAAGAAGATATCAAACTGATTACTCTCAGAAAACAAGAAGATGATTACTCCCAGATAAGAAGATGATTACTCCCAGATAAGAAGATGATTACTCCCAGATAAGAAGAATAATATATCAAACTGAATACTCCCAGAGAAGAAAAAAATATCTAATAACTCGCAGAGAAAATGAAGACATCAAATTGATTAGGAACAGAATAGAAGAAAATAAAGAAATTGCCAAACTTAAAGTGAAATTTAAAAAAGCTCCTGGATATGAAAAATATTGCTAAACTCACAAATTTGATAAATGCAGGTATCAGAAAAAAGCATGTTCAAAGAGTCTGGAAAATAGCTGAGAGAGAAACAAATTAACTCTTTGAGAAGCTGTTCCTGAAAAACTATGATAGAAATAAATTTGCTCATAAAAGATCATCAGGTTGGATTCCAAGAAGGCTGATAAGATTTGGTACGAATGCTGGTTCATAAACAAATTGGAGGAAAAATAATGGTCGAATTACTAGAACCGATTATTAATAGTAAAAAAGAAACAAACCTCTAAACTAAAAAAAAAAAAAAAAAAAAAAATTATATATAGGAGTACAAAAAGTACTTTGTTCAAGTCTTATATTTACTATATACATACGATTTTTCAAATATTAAGTCTGTAAAAACCTACACATTACAATGTGTGTTTAATTTCAAGTAAAAATGTCCAATTTACTATTAAAATATGTTATATTTACCGGTAGCCCTGGAGGTCCTTGAAGTCCTGTCTCACCATCTTTTCCTGGTATGCCGGGTTGTCCCATAATGCCTGAATCACCTTTAGTTCCTTAAATAAGAGCATCAAATAGTACAGAGTTAAAAAAACAAACGAAACAAAATAAAATGGAATCATTGCAATATCAAAGTTCAAATGTCCACGAAATTTTAATATACATTTTTATGAAGCTAGTCAAAACTTCTGAGACATTTTAGTAGTAATAAGTTTTAAAAACAATACTTCTAGTAGTAACTAAAGACGCCATCTGTTGACAAACTGTTGAAGCAATTTAAAAGCACCAAAATTATAATTTATGTAATAATTCCAAGGATACTCTTTTCTCTTTCTAATTCTAGTAATATGGGAAATTGTTGAGGTAAAATTACCAAAAACAGAATGCTACTGTCATCATACACATTGGTTCGGAAGATTTAAAAAAGAAAAGACCAGAGACGATATTGAACCAATAACAATCACCTCACTTTACTCGTAAGCTTTTATTACAATAACTGAAATAAAAAATGTGTAATAAATAATTATTGGAAATGGAGAGCATTATCTACTGAATATCTTACATGTGCATATCTATCTGTTGAGTTAATTAACCAGCCTTTGAATAGATGGCACGTCCTGTACTACCATGAACAGTTAACAATTTTAATAATAAATAGATAATATTTTTTTTTAAAAAGGTCCCCAAAAGTTAAAACTAGCCTATATTCTTTTTGTATGTACCTGGGAGACCCATATACCCCCTGTATCCTCTCTCCCCCTTTGTACCAGGAGGCCCCATCTCACCTCTGGGTCCGGGGGAGCCCCTATTAAGAGTATCTCCATCTAGGCCCTAAACAAACCACATTAATTAGTCACATAGCTTCAGTTCGTCGGTTGTCTCTTGATATAATTTAATTTACAACATGTACATGCCTGGTACTATCTACAAAATTATACACAAAAGAATTAATAACAAAAAAAAATAGTATAATAAAGACGAGTGTTTCAAAATGAGGGCAAGATTTGGTTCTATATGTTAACGGTAGTGTACCTAAATAATTAGACTCTAAAGTGTACTAGTGAGTAGAAGCTTATTTTATGAAGCTTTTTAACCCTAGATAAGTTAGGTTAGAATAAAATTGCTAATTTATCTTAAGGACCATAAATGATTCAGTTGGGGCATTTATTAAAAAAGTATATATACATGTAATTTGCGCAGTCAGCCGGACAAGAGGTGAGGCATAATGTCTGTAACGGTACTTACCTAACGTGAACATTTTTCATTTTGAAAATAACATTATTTGTAATAAAAACTAAAAAACAATTAAAAGTGGGGTACCTAGTCCAGGAAACAGATAGTAGTAGTGAATTTTAACTTCTTAAAGAAATGTTGGCTATAAAAACAGAAAATACGCCTGATGAAGTGAATTATTAACTTTTTTTTTACATATAAATTCAAATTTTGATGGAGAACCGAGTCAATAAAATAACTTTATAGATACTGGTGATGATGTATTTAATCAAAAAGATGCTTTATAAAAATAAAAAAAATCTGGAAAATTATATAATTAAACCATCGAATAGTCCGAGAAAATTCGACGTGTCATCGGAGACGAAAAATAATATAGGCTTAAACTGAATCAGCAGCTGCTGTAAAAGAGTAAGAATGAGCCATCAAAGTAGTAGGGGACATTTTTAAGATTTTTTCTACCTCATAATAAAAGCAAAATATTTACGATTTTTAAGTAAATGATGTGTTTCATTAAAAAATTAAATCTTGCGCTCATTTTTAAATACACAATAGAATAAATATTTACACAGCGTAAAGTCAGAGTTATTTACTGACGTTTGGACTATTATTTATATTTATAACGTGCGAACCAATAAAAATCTCTCTAGAGTCATGTCCCATGTCAGACAGGGTGACAGTCTGATCAACGGGAACTCTGTTCCATGTCCTGTATTATATACTGTTACCCATAAAAATATTGCTTGTCTATAAAATATCATCTCAGTTGAAAAAAAAAACTGAATATATCTGGCATATTCTCCTCAAATTAGGCATTAATAATTTTCTGATATCATCTTTAGTTCATGATGTAACTATTGTAAATTCTTAATTTGTCACTTTATACAAAAGAATTAATTATAATTGTAAGTTTAGTTAGAAGTGATTTATTTCATGACCAACTATAGAGAAAAATTTGTGGCTTACACATTTTCCAGTAAAAATTAAAAAAATATGTTTTTATTATATAGGGTGGGCCACCGGTAGCGCCTCGGTCTGTAGAGCCAAAACTGTTTAATTTTTTTTTAATGTTTCCACAGCGAGATGTATATTAGAAAGGGCAACAATTTAAAAATAATTTAAATTATACAGGATTCTCCAAGAAAGTGATACATATATTTGAATTGCCCTAGCCAAATAATATAAACATATACAGGTTATTTTACACGCTATAACCAGTTTTATATGAAAATCGTATTGATTTTAATGACCTGGATACTGCAAAAGAAACAATTGAAAACCACTTTTTTTGCGGTAAAAGTTATTTAATTTTACAATTAACAGCAAATATGTGCAGGATGAGTCAAAACTCCAATACATCATTTTCTCATTTTTGTTAATTGACCACCCTGTATTTTATATCACCAATCAAAAGTACCTTAAGTAAAGTTCGATATACTTAAAGTTAATAATTTTTGTAGATTTTTAAATTTAAATGACAAAAAAGATTATTCACAAATTATTTTAATTTTAACTGGCTACTGGTTAACAGTTTTTAAATTACTGTTTGTGAATTAGTAATTAGAATTTAACCAGTTGCAATTTATTATTGACTGAATAAGTTTTTGAGAATTTTTAATAGGATTTAACTACTACCAATAACAAATACCGATAACAACTAGTCATACCAACTTTATTCTAAGTTTATTATATTTTTGAGATAACTTTGAAACCCCAGTGCCAACCGACACTTCGTTATTACTAACGTCATTAGTGTGGGAATTGTTTTAAAAAAAGTTTAGTCAGTTTTTTAATATGACCTATAGTCATAGACATGAGCACCGTTCACAAAATTTCCAGAAGGGGACAAGCCTTACAGGCAGGCTATAGTGAAAAGCATGGCGAAAACATTCAAAATCACAAATCCAGAGAGCGGCAGACGTCCCTTGCTCTCGTGTGGCGGCGCCCATGGTCGTGCATAAGAGAAGTATTTCTAGAGTTACTTAAAAAATGCTTAGAAATGTGAGTTGGACATTTGAAAATCATCTTTAGACCTCCATAAATATTATTGAAGTCTATTTAAAGAAACTTTCCTAATTAAATAAAATCTGTAAAAATAACACTTAATAAACTTAATAAAGTAGGTATTATATGAAGTTTTGGTTCCTGTTTTTATTTTTTTTACTCGCATTAGGTTATGTCAAAAATTTATTAATATTTTAGGAATTATTTTTTTCTCATTTAAATTTAAAACTCTCTCAAAATTATTAATCTTATGTATAGGGAATACTTAACTCAAATAAAACTTTAATTAAGATACTTTTAAATGTGAATATAAAATCAATTTAATAAAATGAGTTTTGGCTCACCCTGTACAGATTTTGTTTGAATTGGATAAAGTAGCGCATCAACATAAAATATTGACTAATATCGAAAACCTTTTATCACAAAAACATTGGTTTTCAATTATTTCTTTTGCAGTACACCTGTATAATCTCATAATATATATAATGGGAAAAGCGAGGACTATTTAAATATAAAATAAAATAGAGGGTATCCCATTAAAAAAACCCAACTTTGATATGTATCACTTTCTTGGAACCCTATATGTATAATTGAAATTATTTTTTAATTTGTTGCTTTTTCTAATATACATTTCGCTGTGAAAACATTTAAAAAAATCAAATAGTTTTGGTTCTACAGACCAAAGCGTTACCGGTAGTCCACCCTGTATATATAGGCAATTTTTGAATATCTACCACATATTTTATTTTATTTT
Source organism: Psylliodes chrysocephalus (assembly GCA_927349885.1). Taxonomy (NCBI): domain Eukaryota; kingdom Metazoa; phylum Arthropoda; class Insecta; order Coleoptera; family Chrysomelidae; genus Psylliodes; species Psylliodes chrysocephalus. Next base: position 59,834,061 of record OV651818.1, read on the forward strand.
TTAAAGTAAAATTGCATTAAATATTCCAAACAAAAAAATTAGAACCATACTTACGAATATAATATTAAAATAATTGTTAAAAAAATGAATTAAAATTTGTTAAATAATAAAGCTGTGCACTTTAAATGGAAATATAGTGTGCTGGTGTTAATCTATTACGTATTAGTCTACGGTGCCTGAAAAAGACAAAAAAAAACGAAAAATTAAAAGTTCTACCAAGAAAGTATAAAAATAATACTGTCATAACGTAAATGTTTTTCGGACTAGGACGAAAAATGTTTTTGCGGTCGCTCACCCGAAGTATACCTATAGAAAAAATAACAAGTGTATTGTTTTACAAGTGAAGAAAAAAACATTTTTTGAAGCGGGTCATTGTTTGTTATGAAAACTTTTTGTTTAATAATGTGTTTCATATTTCTCTTATTTTATATATGTAAATTTTCATATATACTATTATAATTAACTATTATCGATTCCTTAAATTGGTTTTAAAATAACTTTGATACCAATTATGTAATAATATATTTTATTATTTGTTATCTTGTATTTCTGAGTTCCCTTCCATTGCATAAAAATTGTGTTTTCTTCTAATCCTGATGATGACCATAAATCAAAACTGGTTGACGTATCAATAAATTTATTTTTATTTTTTTTTCTTCCTTATTTACGATTTTTTCACATTTGTCAATGGATAAATTATTTAAAAAAAAATGTAATTTTATTAAAATTAAAGTAAACTCATTTAGTCATAGGAAAAGTGTTTAGGTTAATAATAATTATAATAAGAGAATAGGATAAAAAATATCGACCCAAATTTTAAACATGCTTTTCTAAAACTAAGCAAAAACGAAACTAAATTTTAAATCAATATAAGTACAAGCGTGCAATATTAGTAATAGCATTCACATGCTTTTAAAAATTTTCCTCATTTGAAGCTATGAAATGAGATGTAGTTTGGTTAGAATAGTTAACAATATCTTGATGCCATCAAATTATAAAAATATCCAGCTCATTATATTAATTAATTAACATTTATTATTATTTTTTTTAAATATAAAAAGAAGTATTTTGCAATAACTTTTAATATCTCTATAAATTAAAATAAAAAAATGTCTTAAAGCATCGAGATATTGTAAAGGCCTAGATAAAGATTACATAATACCTTTTTGCCTCGTTTTCCCCTTGCCCCCTTTTCTCCAGGGGCTCCAGGAGGTCCGATGGGTCCCGATTCTCCTTTTTCACCTTATAATACAATTTATTTTTGAAATTACAATTATTTTAAAAATATAAAATATAATTTCCTGAAATTTAGAGGATTTGAATGCAATAAAATGCCAATTAAACAAAAACAGTCTGCAATTAAGTTTTTATATATAGGGTGTTTCAGATGAAAGTGCTCTAAAATGTTGTATGTGTAGGTCTTACGTAATGGTTAAGAAATTATAAATATAATTTTTCTGTAAGCGTCTTAGTTTCCATACTATCGATATCTTTTTCTATCCGGAGATTTCAAATTAGTCTACTCAACTTTTCTTCACAAAAATTTACTATTTAAAAAAATAGTATATAATAAACTTAAAAAAGTATAATCAGTAATAACTAATTTGATGATTATAAAAGAATAAATAAAATTTTATGTTTATTTTTTTTAAATAAATTTTAATAATTAAGATCCACATGTCTCACAGTTTACGATACTTTATTCTTAAACACCCTGTATTTTGTTTGATGTGACATACCTGGTGGTCCAGGAGGTCCAGGCGGTCCTTCGATGATACCGGTAGGGAACTGGTCGCCAGTTAAAGTTGTCGTTAGGCCTCGTTCGCCCTTATCACCTTTGTCGCCCTGAAAATGTTAGAAAAAAATATTGACAATTTTATAATTACAAAATGTTATTGGACCCAAAAGAATGTAGCACCAACTAAATCCGTGAAGGCTATTACGTTTTGGTGTGTTAGTAGCTCACAACTAGACCTTTGCGGAATATCTCAGTTAGTAACGATAATTTAAAGGGTATTACTTGAAATTGTTACAAAAATTAACAGGTATAGGGAGTGTAATAATACAACAGACATACAACATCTCAGCAAAATATATTTGTTATCCTTAGACAGGTAACAATAATAATAATAATAATAATATTAATAATAATAATAATTTTCATTCTTAATTAATTTCATGTCTCATACAAAAATTATCTAAAAAAACATCAATTTTCTTTATAATAATTGTGTAAATTAAAATATTAATGAGGTTATGTCAACCAGAGGATAATTTCTTCTTCTCTTACTTTCCATTCTTTATTACCACAGAAATTAACAACATTATTATATATGGTTATAGACTAATATCCAAATATCAGTAAAAGTACGAGTATTTTAGCATTTTTTTTTGTTTTTACTAAATATAATTGCTATTCATTCCACAATAATAAACTCATTGAGCTTCAGTTAACTTAGCCACACCTGTTAATTTTCAAACACAAATTCTGAAATTACCCTGTTCGACCCCATGCCATAAGTACTACTATACGGACAAGTACCTAAAACAAGAGTTAAAGATCTACGAAGTACTACCCTGTACATATATATCGACTTACTCGAAGACCAGGTTCACCTTTGCTTCCATTTCTACCTGGTATACCCTAGGATACAATAAAAAAATAATTTAGGACGGTGAATGAAAACAAGAAGGAAAAAGTATAAAAATATCTCACAGGCAAACCCATATGTCCTGGCAATCCTGGATATCCTGGAACGCCCATTACACCCATGTGACCTCTGTCCCCCTAAGAAGGATTAAATTATTATTGATATAAATTAAAAATAGAAATAAAAAGAAATTCAGTTTTTAGAAATGTACACTAAACCATTTGAAAATATCGTTAAAATTAATTGAGTAATTGTTCAAACTGTCATCATTTTCTTCAATATAATTAGCGATTCCAAAATTCAATTTCTTATTCTTGGATATCTTCCGATTCATCTTCAATCTTTTCGCGGATAATCTCAATCGTTGTATACCCTTTATTTTTGAGATGCCCCCAAAAATAAAAATCTAATGGATTCAGATCTGGAGATCTGGCAGGACACGTCACTGGATGTTTTGTTATAATTCATGGACAATTTTGTTAATTAAATACTAATCAAGTTCTATAATCTAAATCAAAATTTTATTATTGTAAATTACCTTTGGTCCAATGAGACCATCTAATCCTGGTGGTCCTGGAGGTCCCATAGGACCAGGTTCTCCTCGTTCTCCAGCTGGACCTGGTTCTCCGCCCATTCCTTGTCGTCCGTCGTGTCCAGGCATACCTTCAGATCCAGGAGGTCCGGGTGGTCCAGGTGGGCCTGGTTCTCCAGGTTCTCCCTAATTTACATAATTACAAATAAATAAAAAAAATATTGTCTTCCGAAATTTTCGAATAATTACTAAAGTTACCTACTTTTTACAAGACTTAAAAAAGTTATAACAACAACTACTCTACAAAATATAAATGTCACAAAAGTATAATTCTTAAAATAATATAAATATACAAGGTTTTCCAAGCCTTTGAGAAAATTATAAATCTTCGTTGCCTTAAGAGATACAATAAAACTTAGTATTATAAATATTCATATGCACATTTAAAATTATATTTTTTCAAAATAAATTAAATGTGCAACTATGATTTAAATTAATAAGTTTCTGTTGTATATCTTAAGATGACATAGATTTAGAACTTTGTTAGAGGTTTGGGACACGCTGTATAGCTATTTAATATTAGACATAGTTCTCTAACAAACTAAAACAAAAATATATTTCTAAGAAATATAAATTAAACTATAAATTTTAAAAATATTTAAGAATTAAAATAAGTATCAAAATCAAGGGAGGTTGTAGAGGGGAAATCAATTTTTAACTGGATTAAATGGATTATAAAAACTGATGAATTAACGTCAAATAAATTAAAAAACTCACTTTAAGAGTAATCAAGACTTCGCCAGAAATATTATGCCCCCTTTCTTGTAACCCCTAAAAAACAAAACTAAAAATAAATAAAAATAAAAATAAAATTATATCAAAATAAAATATATATAAAAGTAATTATTGGCTGCTAAATTCATTCTCTGTCCTACTGGTGCATACTAAAAATGAAAAAAAAAAATGGGTAGACTTCTGGATAGAAATAATAAATTAGGACAAAACACTGATGCATATAACCTAAAAAAAGAAGGAAGTCAAACCTTGACTGCAACAATTTCTGCATATCCCAATGTCCCTCCTCGAAGTGTCGTCACTGACCTTTTTAACGTCTGAAAATTTTTTATACAAATAATATATTTTACGTAGTTATTTCTTATTATAAATCAAAAATTTATAACAAAAATTTGATTATTAAAGCAAAAAAATTTGGAAAAATATTTTTTTTTTTTTAATACCAAAAAGAAATGTTTAATGAAAATAATGGTTTTTAAAAAGGAACAAATTTTTTAAAAATTAAAGTTTTTAGCATACATTCCAAATTTAAATAAAAATGATGCAAAGAAAATAAAACTCAGATGAAAATTATTAGTGAAAGTGTAGGTGATAATTAAAATTCATGATCAAATGTTTCCATATAAAAACTTTAATTTTCGTATAAATACTACGTTTCACAATTGCAACGAAAAAACAAAATAGATTGTTTTCTACTTGAACAATCGTACTTACCCTTCCGGGCAGCTGTTGAATAATAAATAAAAAATAAATTTGATAACAAAGCCACTTTCTAATGTTATATGTACAAATATTTGGTAGTTTTTACAAATAAACCAATAGCCTACCTTAACTGCTTGGATCATGTCGATACCAGCAGAACCGGTTTGGCCTTTTTGACCTTTCTCGCCGGGCCGACCCTGAAAAGCAAATTTTTATTTAAAAAAAATATAAGAATTTAGTGAATGTATACCTTATAATTCACTTAAAATGGAACCACTTCTCTAAATTCTCTATTTGGTATCCTGTTCCAATAATGTTTTTTATTTAGAAAATTAAAATGTAACACAACGGTACTCCACTGGATTCGGAAGTTATCAAAAGAATCTACACCCAAAATTTAATTCTGTTTCAGAAGATTTTAGACAAATTATAAAAACTGGCAACAATGTCTACGAAATTAAAAAACAAAATATCAAATAAAAATACTTTAACAGAGTTTAGAAGACATTGAATATTGATTTAACAGTATAGTAATTTTATAAGCAATACAAATTTAAATTTGAGATCAACACGTTAAAGGCCATGATATATAATGCGTGTTACACGAGCATTTTTGTTCATTTTATGCTCTTTAGTGGTTTTTATACCGATCTGCTCACTGTTTTGCTGATCATAAACTTATTTCTCCAAATATATATTACACTCGTTTATAATAATACCTGTACTTACATCAATGACGAGATTCACCGAACATAAATGACAGACAAAAGTCAAAAGGTAGTATCTGTTCTTTGTGATCTGGTAAAGAGGGTGGGTTATCCCTACAGCACTTAGACCTCACTAGTCTCACTGTGCACCCTCTTGAATTAATAGGAATCTCTTAGCTCCTAAAATCATTAGTCCACCGGAATTAGGGCTTTAAGGCGAAATTTTTAGTGCAGCGATCCAGACAACAATGAAGGTTTTCACTTCTTTTGACAAAATTTCACTATATACATTTTCAGTGTTTTTTCTAGTTTTTTTTTATTTTACTTAAAAACGATACTAGACTGTTTTTAAAAACAGACGATTTTCTGTCGATTATGTTCCTATACATTTTTGGCCAAATTTCATATTTTTACCGCTAGATCACGCCAAGAAAAACAAATGTATATATTTTGCGATTTTTCATATTTTACATAAAAACCAAGCACATTGGTGGAAAATTTCATAAAAGCCAAATTTCCTTTCGAACCTATGAAACAGATGCAGCTACAGTGCATGCGTGGAAAGTCGTTTTTTTCAATAAATGATTATTAAATTTTTGTCAAAACTTGGTTAAAAAAATTTAGTTGCAACATTGTTGATTGTGGAATTTAAATAAACATATTTATTTTCTTTGTTTACGAACAATACGAAAAATTGAACAGCAACTTTCTAGCATGCGCTGTAGAGTCGAAAAAAGATATGTGTCCAGAAAGTCTATTTCATAGGTTCAATAGGATATTTTCCGCTTTATAACTAAGCTCCTATTAAATTTTACACCAAAGTGCATGGTTTTCATGTAAAATGTGAAAAATCGCAAAATATATACATTTGTTTTTTTGGCGCGCTTCTAGAGTCTTCAAACAAATCCACTAAAATTATTCATGAAAACGCATCGTTTTTGAGTACAATGCAAAAAACTGGAAAAAACCGTCTAAAAATGTATATATGTATATATAATGCCTTCTTCCGATCATTCTCATTTCTGCGCATAGTGAAATTTTGTCAAACCTTTATTGTTATCTGAGTCTCCATGCTGTACTAAAAATTTTCGTTTGAGGGTAATTCCGGTGGACTACATAGAGAATAATTATATTTAATCTAATCTATCTTCTCATCTTAGAATGCCTATAATTACCTGTAGATTCTGTCTACTAAAGTATTTGTTAGCTATACCGGTTGTGAGAGTACCTCCCTCAATTTTCTTAAATTTTTTGTTTAGGTTAAAGAATCTCGAGTTTTCGGCATAAACAGATTGTCAGATATTATAACACGATACCAAAACCGCTTATTAGAGATAATATCAACCTTTTAGTAATTTTCCAACAAGATATGACTGATTTGAAATACATTTACGATAATAATGTTAATAACCAATAACAGACCCCCTTAAATAACTGGTTTTAGTTTTTGGAAAACAAGAACCAATTAAACAAGAGAGTTTAACCTCAAAATCTAAGAAGTTCAGTTCATTGTGTATAACTTAACGAAATGATCATAATAAAGCTGTGTTTACTTCTTTTTCTTCACCCAACTCTTTAAATGAAACAATCACATATATTTCTGAAATACCTGGTTTAATTGATTCTGTACTTTCCGAAAATGGACCAGAACAAATTTTTTAACATCAACCTAGAAGTCTATAAAATTTTACTTCAAACCCACCTTCTTCTGTCCGCAGCACCATTACCTCCAGATTTTACTACTAGAAATATTTAGGATATTGAGGGTAAATTTGATCACATTTTGAGAATTTACTATTACATGACTTGGTCCGTGATATTAAAGATTTTAAATCAAAACACGTTGTGTTACATAATTCTCTAAGATATTTAAAAAAACATTGATGGAATCAGTTAAAGATCAGAGAATTTACAGTAATGGTTCCATTTTAATTAAACTATCGTGTATATATCAAGTTTTGTGTTCCAAGATGGTAATTTGACTGGAATTTTTATTTTTTTTGGCTACCATGTATTGTGGAGCAAGTAGAAGCAGTTTATTTATAAGGGTTTTGGACATTTAAGTAATGAGATAAAAGACATAATATGCTAATGCAAACAATTTGAAAAAGCATTTTAAAATACTCGGTAAAGTGAATTTTGTTTTAGAATTAACAAGAATGGATTTCAGAGTATTTTTAGTTCTCAAATGGCAACAAATTGTAGGTCATTTTGAAGTCATGATCTATCTTTCAATGAAGAATTGGCTATCAGATATTGATATGATCTAATGTCTATAATCTAGGTTGCTATAGTAATATGGTAATATTAGAAAATTTCAAGGTATGTCTTCATTTAATTTGTAGAATGCAGCCATAGCTATCAACAGCAAAACATATTGAACTGGCATTGGAAAGAAATATGGCAACATGTATGAAAGACCAGACCTGGCCAAAAACCTTTAGCTATATTGTTTGTCATTAATATGTTAGATTGAGTATAACTTGTAAGAAATTAAGCTTATAGGTTTCTAAGTGATATAAATGGTTCATTCGGAACTGATTGGATACTAGCAGAATTTCCAGCAATTTTCTCTGGTACAGAAAGACATTTTTTGTATGTAAAATTAATAAAAACTTACTGGTTCGCCCTTGGGTCCATCTAATCCAATTGGTCCCTAAAAACATCAATAAACATTAGAAATGTATTGTCACAATTATTATTTTTGATGCGAAAAGGAAAATATATACTTTTAGCCCTTATATCTGTATGATGTTTACCTCCAGAGCAAACGCAAAAATGTTTTAAAAAAACAACGTTTGAAAGTTTTGTATCATACATTTTTTTGTTTTGTGTTGTTGAAACTATTCTTGGTCGTTTAAAAGCAAACCAGACCTCTCGTGAAAAATCAAAATGTAAGAATTTTATAATATAAAAAGATGGGAAACCCTTCCATTTAAAAACTGCTAGATAATTATTAAAATAACCGGTAGCACATTTTCATATATTTAATAGAGAATGGCGCGTAATAGCTATTTTTGAAACCAGTTACGAAATGACTTATTTTATGTAACGAGTGAATATTTGCGGGACCTGCACAGCGAGGTCCCGCAACATGAACGGGTTGCATAAAAACGCATTTCGTAACGTAACTAGCAGAGATTAGGAACATAAAGATAGTAAACGCAACGACCGCAGCAACGATGGCGTCATCTATGCGTCTCATATGTTAACTACATGTATACGTCGTTTGTAGAGAGACCAGTGTTGCCAAATATTTTTTTTGAGAAATCGTACAAGTAGAGTAGAAAAATGGTATTTCGACAAAAAAATTGTAGAATAAATACATGTATAGCAAATTATAACTTAAATGGATGAAAAATAAAAAAAAACTTTGACATTATAATTTATTTATCTACTAAAAAACTAAAAAAAAAAATACATGAAACTTTAAATTAACACATTTAAACTAATCAATGACAGTCACTTGAAAGTGATTGAAATTTTGCATGCAAGCTTTTCTTATGCCGTAATATTCGGGGTTGGTACAAAATCACCATGATCAAAATCACGATAAGTGAGAACGAAATGACTGCCTTCAGAAATTACAAACAGCCTATATGATATGAATCTTTGCAAGTAGTTTTTGATTTTTATTATTTTATGTTCTGAAGTTGTAACAGATATTTAAATAAACCTACTAAAAAAGTAAATATTTATTTTTATCTACGATCTCACTGATGCAATCGTACATCGTACAGAGAGTTAAAAAATCGTATAAATACACATACTTTGATTTTCTAAAGTATGTGTATAAATACAATTTATATCGTACGGTTGGCAACACTGAAACAGACAGTAGACGTGGACAGCAGTGAACAGGAGTGCGTTTAGAAACCCCGCACGGCGCGTCTCACCACATACATTAGAATAGGGTCCAGACGCGCCGTGCGTGGTTTCTAAACGCACTCCAGTTTGTAAATATAAATGTCAGTTAGTTTTATGTATATCGAAGAATCCTAAATTTAAATTTTAAATTTTCAGTTTATGATTGTATTATCCTCTAGATGAACTGAGCGAAATAGTTGTAGCTGTTTTTGTATGAAATTTGAGGACAATAATTATATTTTGTAATATTACAATAATTCGGAGAACATATTGCATTAGTAACACATGCCACATGAATAAATTTAACAACCACAATGTGGCGTTCTTTAATTAACCAAAGCAAGTTCTAGTCATGTAAGTAACACAAATAGTAACCAATTTTTGTCACATAGTAGGTATTTATTATTTATTGTTTTAGAACAAGAAAATGGCTTCAAAACGTTAGAAAGAAGATTTGATATAGGAAGAAAAATATCTGAATTCTCATTATTGAGTTTGCACTCAACATTTTTAAATAAGATAGCATTGGCCATTCGTTTGGAAAATATAACAAAAATGTAATGTTACAAATAACGATCAAAAATTAAAAAATATTTGTCATAAATATAGATTTATATTAATCGATAATAGACTGTAAGGGTAGTATTCTTTTTAATAAATAATTTAGCGTAATTACATTGTTTAAATTTATGTACAAGAACTTGAGAGTGCAGTCGATATTTATACAACCTTTATTATCAGGTTTTTAAATTTCCCGTTGCGTTGTTTGATATCGATGAAAGCGCCACATAGTGGCTCAGATGTTAACTGCGTTAAAGCTGGTCATTGTTAAGCATTGGCTTCTTATGAGCGTTTCCTATCTTTATCTCAATTATCTCTGGTAACTAGATTATTTATAAAATTGTGTTTTGGTTAATAATTACTGACATCTAGGCAACCAATATTACTACTTTCTTGTATTGTTAGTTGCATAAGATTAACTTCATTCTTTTATTGACAAATAGAAAATCAATATTCATTTATTCTCTACGACTTTATTGTAGTGTGTTTATTTTGCTTGTTACAGTTATTACGAATTCAAAAAAGTGGGTTATTTTGTCGTGTATTGTTTTAATTATTTTGTGCTGATTTAGAATGGAAAATAAGGACCAAAACAAAAATTTTACTACATTGTAAGGTTATAAGGTTGTAAGGTTTATAAGTCAACCTGCCCTTTTTTGATATAAACTTTCAATAATATGTAATGTATATTATTGATTTTAAATTTAAAAAAGTTTTATTTTTATTTATTTTATTTACGCAACTGGCGAATTTTTCGAAACCAGTTTCATAATGTTCAACATTATGCAACTGGTTGTGTAAAGCAGATCATTTTGACACTTGCTGCGATTACATTTTAAGCTTTAAAAAGTTACAAGGACATTTTGCTTCAAAAAAGGACAGGTGGCAACCCTACTTTATGTCAAAATTTTTGTTATTTAAATTCTTTTTAAAAATTATCAAAATAAATACTTTTTGAAAGTTTACAAGAAAGTCAAGGTTTCCACACCTTAAGTTTTGTTATAATTGGTATTTTCCGAAAATTTCACAAAAATCGGTCAAAAGGAGGTCAGAAGGAATTAGAAATGTTCAAAATAGCTTTTAAAGTATTTTATTCCATCATCCGTTACAGAAAGGCATGAAAATCCTCCAGAAAATGAAGTAGAACTGAACAAGTTTTTATTTTCTAATCCAAATTTTTTTATTTCGTTATCTATCACGAATAAAGTAACTCCAGAAAAATATCAAGGGACTAAAAAGTCGCCAGAGAATATTTCATTATATGATTTGTATCCTCCTCCTACATCAAGTGCTAGTGTGTTCACAAAATATTCTACCGCTTCTCTAAAGATCAAAAGACCAGAATAGAATAAGAGAAGGTCAAAAATAAGAAATTTTTTCTAGCCCTCCATTTAAAGACAACTTAATTAATTGCTGGAATGAATCAGAAACTAAAAAATCGAAAAATCATGTCAACAAAAACATTGATGATATTCTTTGTGTTTATGGAATAGTGATGTTGTAAGTTTGTTCAATACTAATTGGAATTTTGTTCCATTGGTGGAACAAATCTCCTATTTTACACTACTTTACTTTTTAGAGTTTTTATACCTTTTGTTAATGCATTTCGCGAAATACATGTTTGGTTATTATGCGCATTCAAGTCTTAAGGTAGTTCACTCGTAAAACGGCCTTTCTTAAGGATTCAATCAAATTGAAATATGAGGTTAATGAAAGTGTCTTTTATGTACCCAAAAAAAATAAAAATTTTTGACCGTCTGTAAAACGAGATATTAACAATCAAAATGTTCATAATTAACACTCGAAGCCCTGTCATGTACACAATCATTGCATTTATTTCAAGATATCTCGAAAACGGTTCTTACCATATTTTTTAAAAACTAATGTAATGTAAATCAAGAAGTTATAAAATGTGTTGTGTGTACAGTCTGTTACAAAAATAACCTTTCTTTAGATTTAAGAATCTCGAATGGTTGGTATTCACTATAGGGCGATATTTTTGTGTACGACTGTCGCGAGTGAACTACCTTAAGTGTGTCATTTCGCTCCATGCTACTCTACAACCTTTAATCTATTCTTAGCGAGTTTATTCAATTTCAAATACTATATTCTGCATATTTAATACATCATTATATACGGAATACGTCTATTTACAAATTTAAATTTTCAAACATTTTCCCTTCATCTTCGGTGCTCTCGACGCTTCCTGTCAATTTCCGTGCTTGTTTTATTCCATTTGGCGTATGAAAGTTTGCTCTGGAGGCGACCGAGCTTTCATTGCAAAATAACCGTATATATACGTAATATTCGTTGAGAAAATAGGCCGGAAAAGCGACAATTTCCTTTTCGCTGATTGAATATCAAAAAGCGAGTTAGTCGAGTAAATGGTATTAATGGTATTAACAGTAAATGATGCATATAGACCGATTTAGTTAAGTTAAAAATATTATTGTTAGATATTATTTATTGATTTCATACATGTCTTAATTTATGAAATTACTTAATTCTCTTAGAATAATAAAAAAAAAAACAGAAATTCCAAACTTACATGAAACAAGGTAAAACAAAGAGTAAAATTGTTTATATACCTAATTTTAAATATCTAACTTAACTGCAACGGTCCAAATTATTCTAGTTAGAAAAGAGATAGATATAGTGGTTAAAACAATATTAATCAGTCGTGGATGACATGATGTCACATGCTTTAGAGATTTTCTGGTATTAGAATCTTTAATCTAATAAATTTAATTCAAGGGCTCTCAATTTTCTTTTGACTTGTCCCATCACTCACTAGACAACAATAGAGTAAAATTTTCGAATTTTTTGAAAAATGCTACGTCGTATTTGGTCTTCATTCAGTGGCGCATCCACAGTTTAGGTCTGAGCGATAGTGACTTTATTTTTATTATTTATTTTTTAGTACCCATGAAGTTAGGTTTAAAAAGTCTTTTATTACCCCCGCGTATATTCGCCTCTGTCTTCATTTGCAGGTTTTCCATCCATTGTCGTATACTTTCCTGCTTAATATTGACCAATCATCTTCTATTGGTCAAGGTTGTGATACATTAGAAGGATTGTCTTATTAAGGGATGGCATTTATGCTATTTGTATTGTAAAAGTCTCTAATAGGTCTTGCATAATGACATAAAGCTAGATCAGCCAAAAACATTGTATCGTCATTAACATGATCCCTCTTTAAATTTCGAAGCATTTGAGATGGACATCTTTAGATATAGTGTTTTGTAGATAAGGTTTCTTTGCAACCACGACCAATATAAGATTGTGAGATAAATTCGGCTTCATAAAAGTTTGATTTACCCTTAAACTTAACATTATCTGGTGTATTTTCAATGTAGTCGGTTAAAATACATCGTTTTCCTTCATCTCTGATTGGGATAAAGTGAAATATTTCTCACCATCCATAACAATTACTTTATTCACAAAATTAATTCGTCTTAGCGCACTACAACACCTGCGAATCCTTTCCAATTTGGTCCTTTTTGGTGCCTTCTATCTTTTTTAAAACACCAAATCATTTCGGAAAATTCTTTAAAACATCGAATCTTCGAGCTAATTTTCGCTATGAAACGCTAATTTTATCTTTAGCAGCTTCAATCAGTTTCTGTCCCCTTGCAGGATTCAAAGTTTTTAGGTAAATGAATCGAAGGTTGCTCACATTCGTTTATGGCCTCATACATTGTTGATAGAGAAACATTTGGCTTTCGATAAATAGCAACAATGTTACGTTTAGACATGTGTCCAATTTATAAGACATTTTCCTAATTTTTTTTAATATATCTGAATGCACCTAATCTTACAAGATTAATCAGCATTTTTATAATAACCTAATCTATTACCAAATTTTAAACGTATATTTCATCTGTGTTCAATACTATTTACATTCTATTCTATACACGTCGATATTGTGGCTCATAGCTCTAACTCTGCTTCATTACGATCATCACGATCACTTCACTTACATAAGCTCATAAGGTTTGTTTCTTTTAAGTCTATGCACAAGGTCTTGATTGTCTAAAAGCTAGAGTACTTCATTGTTGATGTGTTTGTGGAGCCTCTCATGTCTCTTGGAAATGTTCTTAATTTCTTCTAGAATTGATACAACTTGGAGTTCTTGGTGCAGGTTTTTATTGCTAACACATCAAGGAGCATTAACTATGTTCCTGAGAATTCGGTTTTGGACTATTTCCAGGTAATTGTAATTGATACACTCCTTAATTATGGTAGACCATATGTCCATACTGGACTTAGAATTTGTTTGTAAATCAGGACTTTATTTTGAGTGGAAAATAAAGGGTGCCTTCCTATTAACCAATACATATTTCTATATTTAATGTTTAGCTATTTAGTTTTAATTCTCCTTCCTTTTTAATTTAGCATCCAGATTAAAATCCATATATTTTGCTGTTTTCTCTTTGATATAATATTTTAATTTAAGTTTATTGGTATGTAATCTATTCTTTTATTGGTAAAGTTAATGTGAGGGGCTTTGTCTTCGTTAATTTTTGTGTGCCACTGTTTAGACCAGATTTGTATGCTATGAACTCCGTTTTGAAGACTAGCTGTTTTTTCTTCTATAGTTGATCCTATGGATAAGATAGCTTTGTTATCGACGAATGTGGCTAATTTTATATTTTATATTTCTGGAATGTCATAGGTGTATAATAAATATAATACTGGCTCAAAAACAAGTCCCTGTGGAACGCCAGCATTTATTGACCTCACTTCAGAGTATTCGTTTTCCTTTTTAACTTTAAATGTTCGCTGTGATAGGAACGATTCTAGTAGTTGGACATATTGCATCGGGAAACATTTTAAATAGTAAGCCTTGATGCCACACTTTACCGAAGGCTTTTGAGGTACTAAAAAATATTGCGGAGAATTTTTTTTTAAATTATAATGCGATGGATCTGATCAATCGTAAAATGTTTATCTCCAAATCCGAATTAATGGGACGGGATAAGTTGTTTTTTATCCATTATCAGATTTATTCTTTTTAGAAGCTTTCTCAAGTAGTTTTATTATTAGGGGTAGAAGCAAGATCGGTCCAAATGAGGTTATTTAATTATTTAGTTTCCTGGTTTGGATATCATTATTACCTCAGCAGTTTTCCATAGTAGTGGAAAAAATTGAAGTCTAAATGCTGCTTTTATTATATTGGTCAGTTTTACTTAACCTTTTCGTGGTAATTTCTTTAGTAGCTCTCCTGTGATCAGATCGAACCCGGGAACTTTTTTTACATTAATACTATTCTCTATTTCTCGTTGTACTTCTTTAGGACTAGTTAATATCATTCTTTCTAACTTCCTCTTGGTTGTCCATTTTAATTTCTTCACTTTCTCCTGGGTCCAGATGAAAGATGCATTCTAAATAGTTGGCAAAAACAGCAATTTTTTATTTGCATCTTCTTGCCCACACTCCATTTTCATTTGGTCATCTGTGAGCTCTCTCAAGTATTTGTTGGTTGACTGATTTTTCAATTTTTCTATTTCGCTTCTTAACTATTGTGTAAGTCTATTTAATTTGTTTTGTTGTCTTCAGTTCTCATTTTTTGCCACTGCTTACGAGTCTGTGTTTTATTTCTTATTAAATTCCTTATTTAGTTGGGGTATTTTCCTGAACGGTAATAGAAAAACTAAACTTTTAAAATTAAGACATGTTATTTCTAACATTTCATTTTCTACTACTTGAATAAACCCCATTTGGTACAATTACAAAATATATTAAAATACTTGGAAAACTTTAGGCTATGTATTATTGCAGTTTCTGAATAATACCTAGTAAGAAATCATCTATATTGCGTTTCATAAAATGATATAATTGGTGTAGTATATATGCTATATTGAAAATTCAATAATGCCGTTTCATATTTGCTACAAGCTACAGTTTGCATTTTGTAGGTTACAAACTATAAATATGTATTAATTTTTTTAGAAATATGTATCTGTTAAGTCTTCATTTATTTATTTTGTTTACTATTTCTATATACATGCACTATTCATAGAGTACTATTCATGTACTATTATGTATTATTTGTATACTTTATATACTATTTGTGTACTATCGTGTACTATTCATGTATTATTGCGTACTAATTGTGCATTATTTGGTAAAAATGGTGTAGGTTTTCACTGCAACGATGCTGAACAAGAGAAAAATGGATTTATATTTTCCTTTTTTCCCTTTTCTTTTTCTTTTTATTTTTTTCTTTTTCTATTTTCTTTTATATTTTCTTTTATATTTTCTTTTTTTCTTTTCTTTTTTCGTTCTTCTTTTTTCTTTTGTTTTTTTTTCTTTTTTTTTTTTCTTTTTTTTTCTTTTTTTTTTCTTTTTTAATTTTTTTTCTTTTATCTTCTTTTTTCTTCTTCTTTTTCTTTTTTTTTTTGTCATCGGGACCTTTATATATTTATAATATTTATCAAAATAGCTAGATCAATAAAAATATTATGAACAAGAAAATATTTGCTAAGCGTAGAAGAATTCAATTTTATTATTTGAATCCAGAAAATCCCTGAAGCTCTTAGACGTACGTCATAGGGTTGACAGGAGTCATGGGCCGCAACTGATCAATTTTTATCGATACTAATATCAATTGGTTAATAATTTAATAACAATTATTAGTGACTATAAGAACTAAACAGGGTGCATAGGGTTAAACTATACCTAATACTAGTGTGCAACCAGATGTACAGAAATTACGAATTTTTATAATCATATTATAATGGTAAAGAAACACAATATCAATAGCAGTAAAGATTTTAAAAAATGGTTTTATAATTATACCTCAAAAATTTTATTATTATCAATATGTTCAAAAATATTTAAATCAATTTAAATGAAATTTGCAATTTGTTAACACCTTAATCAGGTAGCTTTTGGCATGCCCAAGGACCAAGTCTATTATTTTTTACTGGAAAAGAAAAGCAACCTGTAGAATTTTCAAATTTATATATTTTATTATTTACAAATTTTAATTTATAATCGAAAGTTTTTAGTAAGTTTCTATGAGAAAATTTATATTTTTAAACTTGAAGCAATCTTATGTTTGTATATTTATTGGAGAATTTGAAAATAAATCAAGAAATACTTAATGATGGAACAACTGTAGAGGACCAAAGAATGTAGAAAAACCTACTCTTTTACTCTTTTTTGTAATTGTGCGGCACTGTGGCATACATTAGAATTTAAAAACTATTTAAAAGCCAATAGACACCTTCAATCGGGGCTGTTATTCATAAGATACATAATACAATATGTCTCACCAAGTTGAAAAACTGTTTTATTATTGGTTTATTGAAAATTTATTCTTGATAAAAAGTTCTGCTTGGTCCAAAACTTAAAATGCAACGACCAGATATCAATTTTTTTAAGCCGTATTCAAGATTTGTCAGAAAATATGATTTTTGCTGAAGAGTAAAGTACCTTTATTTTTGACAAACCTCGTATACGATTAATAAAATTTGATATCCAATAGTTGTATTTTAAGTTTCAGACCATCTCTGTATCTGTAATGTGTAGAGGGTGGGTTACCCCATGGCACTTAGGCCTCATTAGGCCCATTGTGCATCCTCCTAAGAAGATAGGCACCTCCTAGCTCGTGAGCCAGCCTACAGATTTAATGTAGTTGACAACGTCGTCAAGAGGTGCTTCTCTTATATCGACCGGTGTTAGCCGATACTCGCCGAACACAAATCTTCTAATAAATGAGAGCGTCGAGTAATCGTAAAGGATATGCTCGTTGATCTCATCTTCTTGTTCGCACCCTCTGCAGAGTGCGGATTTTGACAGCTCCACGATATGGAGAGAATAGTCAGAATGCCTGGGACTAAGCGCAGATTCTGTCTAGTCATAGTCAAGTATTTGTTTGCTGCAGTGTTGTCAGGATAGCTTAAGAGCTTCCTGGCTATTCTGCAGTTTCTTGTTTCATCCCATCTTTCCTTGAATTTCACAAGGGAATGTTCTTTGATTAGGTCTGTCACTACCGATTTTGTTAGGCCAATAGAAGGGCCAGATCCAAAAAGTATTTGGTTGGCTGCCTTCTTGGCTAGTGAATCAGCAAGACGGTTACCTTTCGATGTGGCGTGACCTTTAATCCATCTTAAGGTGACCACGTTGTTGATGGATACTTCGGCCAAAGCATCGTGACATTCTAGTACTAACCCTGAATAAATTCATGGTCTGTTCAGGGTGAGTGTGCTTGTCTGCTATCTGTATAGATAAGCATGTTCCTTCCAGTGATATTGTTTCTGGTTATTTCTTTTGCTGCTATGAGAATCCCCGTTAGCTCTGTTTGAGCAACACGGGCACTATTGCTCACAGCCCATTTTATGTTTAGGTTTAAGAATCTGGAGTATATTTCAAATCCTGAGCCTTGTTTTGTTTTAGAACCCTCGGTGTTCTAGTTTACGGATAGCTGTTAATTTTTGTGTTTTCGGTACCCAGACAACTGCACCGTATGTTAGCATAGGTCTTATGATAGCCGTGTAAGTCCATGCGACGACTCTGGGGGAGAAACTCCAGGTACGCCCCACGATTCGGCGGCATTGTTCATAAGCAATGTATGCTCTTTTAACTCTGTTTTCTAAATACGAGTTGCATGTTAACTTGCTGTCAAAGGTGATACCTAGGTTCTTCACCTCTGTTGCAAAGTTTAGTTTTGTGTTTAGGAGTTCTGGAGGTTTTAATTCCATTTTCAACCTTTTCCTTGTGAAAAGGACCATTTCTGTCTTCTTAGGATTGATAGACAGTGAATGGTCCTTGCACCACTGTTCTATAATTTTTAAAGCTACTTGCATTCTTTCGCAGAGTATGTTC
This sequence comes from Psylliodes chrysocephalus, assembly GCA_927349885.1. NCBI lineage: Eukaryota > Metazoa > Arthropoda > Insecta > Coleoptera > Chrysomelidae > Psylliodes > Psylliodes chrysocephalus. The sequence continues at coordinate 59,852,708 of OV651818.1, forward strand.
TCAAAATTCCCTCTTTGCAGAATGAACAGGTCATCTGCATATGCTATTGTGTAGTGACTATCATTATTGAGGCGGCTGATGAGGGTGTCGAGGACCATATTCCACAGTCATCAAGCTTCTTATATTCACATCTTCTACACTTATGTTTACTGCTCGCTTTGAGAGCATGTTATGTATCCACCCACTAACCATTTGTGGAACATTCCTATTGTTTAGTAAGTGTACTATCTTTGGGGAGGTGGTTTTATCAAAAGCACCTTCTATGTCTATGAAAACACCCAAGGTGGACTCCTTATTGTCCAGGGATCTTTCTATCCGGCCAGCAACTAAATGAAGAGCTGAATCAGTAGATCTGCCTGGGGTGTATGCATGTTGGTTTGGGTGTAGTTGTGTTGTAATCACCGCATCCCTTATGTACCTTTCGCATAACCTTTCCAATGTCTTCATGGAAAACGATGTCAGACTAAGTGGTCGGTATGTTGTTGGGACAGTGTAATCCATCCTTCCAGGTTTGGGTATAAATACCACTTTTACCTCTCTCCATTTTTTGCTCGACTTTTTATGAACAATAACTTTTTTCCAAATATTATTAATAAAAAAGTTTTTCATATGCCGCCAACTTTAATATTAATTTAAAACATATAGTTAATTTGTCAAATGTTTTTTGTTTCGGGTGATTTTTTTTTCAAAATCACTTATGATTTGGTTCCATCAGGCTAAGGGACAAATGGCTAAATTTTAATCCTTTTTAATATTTATGTTTCTTTATCAATATAATTTATATATTATATCTTTATTATTATTTAAGATACCATAAATAAATTTACGTGTGGTTTAAAAATAATTACGAAAGCAACTGTCTAAATTAAACCACCACCACATCTGATTACACAGCAGTTACATACGTACTATATAAGTTATTGGTTTTACTGTTACACAACATAAAATACAGTAGCTGTGTATGTCGCATTTGGTTAGAACCCACGAACCACCGAAAGTGAAACAAAATAAAATAAACAAACCGGAAATCCCGGAAATCCGCGCACCCCATTCAGGCCCTGCAACAGATTGTACCAACACTTCATAAATATTTTTAATTACCTCCACTTTCCTCTTGACTATAAAATTTAAATTATTGTTTCTCGTTTAGAACATTACCCCCAATTTGGATAAAGAAAATACCTCAATGAATTTATTGTTTAAATTTAGTGCACAGGGCGGGCTTTTAAAGGACACAAAGGACATGGACACTGTTTAAATGTAAATTGGTACTCAGTAGACAAGTCACAAGTAGATTTTTTACTATTGCGCTAAAGTTTTATATCTGCAGGGTGAGCGTAAAACTAAGAAAGGGAAGCAATTTAATTAATTTTAAAATCCTTGCATTTATAACCAATTTCTACAGGGTGCTCTCAAAAAATTAGACCGGGACTTGCGATTTAATAACATTACTTTTATTTTACTATGCTTTCATTTGGTCGTCGAATAAGTTATTTATGCAATGTTACATACAAGATTTTTATAATTTTGTCTAGATTATTAAAATATTTAAAAAATGAATATTTGGAAAACTGTTGTATTTTTATAATTTGCATTATTTAAATGAACGCAAGTACGGTTGTTTCAAATTTTTTAAAAGAAAATGTTAATCAATGTATGTTTTTTTCGGCTACTTGAAAAATACGACCGATATTACTTCCGTTATCATTGTTTACTTTTATAGACATATTTAGAAAATCATATAATTATTCTCAACTACTTGTCGATTGACTAGTTAAATTACACTTAGTGTATAAGGACATTTTACAGTTTTTCTCTATAATTAAGTAATGCTATTATCCGGTATTTAGGGAAAGTGTTAGGAAAATAAATAGTCCATTATGAGTAAACGTTAACTATTTTGAGTGCCAGGTCACCAAGGGATCGAAGGCAACGAAAAGGCTGACGAACTTGCAAAAAGAGGGTCAGAAGAAATACCGGAATCAGACACAAACCCAGGAGTACCAAAAAGTACAGTCCGGCGTTTTATAAACGACTGGATTCGGGAACAACATATCAACTATTGGGGAAATACCCCAAAACAGGCACATGGAAAAGTCTTCATAGGCAGACCATGTCCCAAAAGAACTGGAGAACTACTCTCAATGAATAGGAACCAGTTAAAAGCGATAACAGGGTTCATGACTGGGCACGCCCCAGTAAAGGGACACTTGAACAAAATTGGCATGTACAATGGGGAACTCATGTGCCGACTATGTCACAAGAAACCAGAAACGGCCAAACACATACTGTGCGAATGCGAAGCTCTAGATCGCAAAAGACAGGCTCTTTTTGGACAACCCCGGGTTGATCCAACAACGTATAGAACCCGCTCACCCAAGGATCTGTTCAAACTTGTACAAGGTACAAAGGTGACAGAGTGGGTGCTATGAACTAACCTTACAAAGGTGACAGAGTGGGTGCTATGAACTAACATGGGGTAAAACACAATAAGCCAATAGGCTTCAGTGTTATTCGGAGATACATAGTCAGACGAGCCAGGAGAAAAAAAATAGGTAAACGTTAAATCCTCTGAGATTCATACTAATACTTCATACTAATTTGATACTTTTAAAATATTTATCATCACAACCAGTTTTTTATATAGCCAACCTTTCTTTATTCTTTTTTTTGTAAATAAATAAAAAAAATGATAAGTGAATGTTTCACTTGTTTCGATATAAGCAAATTCTACTTAATACCTACTTAAATACAATACCTAATTGTTATCTTTAGAAACTTTCAAAAGCAATGTTAATATTAATTTTGAAACCAAAAGTTTTATTTTTATTCATTTTCTTCTCGCAATTTGTGACATAATGAACTTTTTGTAACTACCCACTATGCATAAAAACCATTCATGAATGAAAACTCTACATCACTTTGTTGTAACTTTTGTTTATCCTCTTTTCATCTATGGGACGGACACTTAATCGTTTATGCCCAACGTAGAAACGTATACTTTTGTGATGAAACAATGTAATGTAGATATTCCAGTTCCCAAAAATTATGTCTTTATAACAAACCAGATGTGACATTCCTGTTATATCTAACCTTCTTGTAGATCTGTTAGAATATATATAGAAAATATTTGAGTTTTGTTTATAGGCGTACATCTTTCTTACTTTTTGAGTGCACTCTGTAGAAATAGGATAAAAAGGCAAGAATTTCGAATTAAATAAAACTTTTTTTGGCATTTGCTTAGTGAACCATAATAGCTATTTATGAAAACGGCATTTCGTAACATGTGTTACATAAAATATTTTTTCTAATTTTAACTAGATTATTTATAAAATTGTGTTTTGGTAAAGCATTACTGACATCTAGGCAATCAATATTACTTTCTTGTATTGTTTGTTGTATATGCATAACTTCATTCATTTCATTGACAAATAGAAAATAATATTAATTTATTCTCAACGACTTGTTGTAATGTGTATATATTGTTTGATAAAGTTATTTAGTTTTCAGGAAAGTGGGTTATTTGGTCGTGTATTGTGTTTTGATTATTTTTAAGATTACTATTCAGATATAGAATGAAAAATAAGGACCAAATCAACATTATTACTAGTTTGTAAGTACACTAATCAAATTCTATTTATATGTAGCCAACGTGCCCTCCTTTGATATAAACTATCAATGTATATAATGATTTTAAATCCAAAAAAACATATTTATTTTTGTTTTCTTTTCGCAACTGGTGACTTAATGAATTTTTCTTTCTCAGTTTTATAATGTTTAACGTTATGCAACTGATTTCATAAAGTAGATTGTTTTGACTCTTGCTGCGATTATAAAAGATGTCGCTTTATATGTCAAAATTAGAAAAAATTAATTATAATGCTTCCCTTCTAACTTCTAGTTTCATTGTTATAAGCATTTTTAGAACCTATTTTTAGACAAACCCTGTAGAGCTACCACTTTAGCGAAAGTGAAAATATTATATAACAAGTTATAAATTAAAAATTCAAAATTTTCTGCCGAGTACCAATTTGCATTTAAATAGTGGCATGTCCTTTGAGACGACTTAAATAGATTTCCAAAATTTTCCTTCGCATATTTCGAAAAGTAAAAAAAAAACGAAAATTGATGCAAAGTGCGAAAACGCGTTTAAAAAAACAAGGAGATAATAATAATAGTAGTGATATTGCATAAATATATACCCCTGTGGCTTGAACGACAATTGTAACATCTACTCTTGTTCAAATTAAAACGTGTACACTTTTTAATCATTAATAACTTTGCTTTAGAGGGCAGAACTGGACTTACAGCACTTTCTATAATGCTGCATTTCTTCTCGTAAAACGTAAAAGAAAGACCTAAAATTGAGCCATAGGCAATAAAAAATATCAGTAATGAAATGGCTGACATCTGTCATGGCACCAACATTTGTTACGTCGTTAGGAGGAAATGTTTCTAGTGGCGGGAAATTTTCATGAGTTATATTAGTATACATTTTAATTTAATATAAAAATTATTTTCAATTTTTTTAAATGATTGTTACGTCGTTAGGAGGAAATGTTTCTAGTGGCGGGAAATTTTCATGAGTTATATTAGTATACATTTTAATTTAATATAAAAATTATTTTAAATTTTTTTAAATGAAATTAACTCAATAATTATTATTGGTACATTTCTACGCCACCTCTGATGTATTATCGTGGCGCGTTACCATTTTCTTAAGGGTCCATGGGTAATCACATAAATTAATGCACTTTAGCGTGTTTTCAAATAAATTTTTGACCACACGTTTCTTGAATTAGTTCATGCGATTATCGGTAGTATCGATAAGTTTGTGATCAAATTAAAATCATGAATATGTCGAATAGTAAAAAACTTGATCAGACGGAAATCATGCCCTGCAGGATAGGCAACTTCATATACAAATTTGTATATCGTGTGGTCGTCGTGTAGGGTCTTACAACAGCACATATTAAAATTAAAATAATCATAATTCCTTAATCCCAAAATTGTTGGTAGTTTCGATTTTACTATAAAACCAGTTGTTAATCTATCGACATTTACGAATTAGATCAATTGTAGGTAAATCACATTTCTTTTTCAACGATGTTAAATGTACAGCATTTAAAAAGTCCTGTAAATGCAGACCTGATTAAATATTTTCAACCAAAATTGGATATCAATGAAAAAATATACCATCCTAACCGCTAATTAAATAGGTGCAACAGGTAAAAAGTTATAAGTGATTAAAAAGTGTAGAAGTTTAATATGGCCTACAGTGTACTTAGTTTAATCGAGTTTAACTTCAGGAAGACATGCATATAAATGGTTATAGATGTACAGCATTTATTTTTTTTAATGTATGCATACTACTTATAGAGATTGAAAAAATATTAAATAATGCTTTTGCAAAACTAATAAGGGTTGGAGGTCAAACTACTTCTTACCCTGTATCCCCATTCGCCTTTTTGTCCCCTCACACCCTGTAATGAGTATTTCACTTTCATTTTCATTTTATAGGGTTTATTTTATATAATAAAATTGTATATACACCAATTAATATTAAGTGTTTTTTTAATTTAGGAAAGAAGGTTGAAAAATAATGAAAGAAATAAAAAATATATAACAAAAATAATACCGGAAAGCCATTTTTGCCCGGTGTTCCTGCTGCCCCCTAGGAAATATAAAATAAATTTTAAAACAAAATGAAATAAAAAAAATCAATTTTAAACAAATCAAAAAAATTAAATTACAATATTTAAACAAAAGATAAATACAAATAAACACTTAATCGTTTAAAAGATTTACAAATTTAAATTAATCGAAAATAGAAATTCTTTTTGAATTAAAAAATATATAAATTGGGTTTAAAATAAAACCAATAAATACTTACAGGTGGTCCGGCTTCGCCCGATTCGCCTTTTTTGCCTTTGCGGCCTCTTTTACCAGCGGTACCTGGCGTACCAGGAGGACCTGGTGGACCTGAAATAAAAAAAAAATATAATTAGAATCAATTGAAAATGCAGGACCCTCATTAACTCCTTGAGCCAGGTATTATTCCGATGGATCTTTTAAAGCATATTCGATGTAGAATACAATAATGTAACAACAACCATAAGGTACCATTTCGGTAGGCGCGACAGACGACAAGCGACCACTGAACCGACCCCAAGGTCGAGTAGGACAACAGGTGCATAAATTTTATCCTTCGTAACCATTCGAGGGAACAATCAGCGTTGCCAGACCTACTATTTTCACGTAGATCTACTGTTTTTGTCTCTAGCAAATTTTGTTCTTAATTTATTAAGTTTGCCTAATTCTTCAGCAAATGGGTAAAGAATATTTTCTCTAGTAAATTTTCTGCAGTAAAAGCAGCGTAATAAGCATCCACTAATGTAGGTTGGCTCCATAAAAAAAACATCAAGATAATCATTGTTTTTATTTAAAATGAAATAAAGAATTAATAGGGCATTATAAAAAGAACATGCATATGCCAAACACTACGATTTTGAATTATCTAATTCAGACTGATCTAAAAGAAGTAGGTACCTATTATTTTTCATTGGTTTTTTCCCGTACGTTAAGTATATATTAAAAATGTTTTTATTCTTTGTTTTCTTTCTAATTTGGGTAGAAAAAAAGTTTATTTTTCGTTTCTTATATACTTGTTGTTTTTATTTTCTACACTGCAAATTATAATTATTTTCCCCTTTATTAAAATCTACTGTTCAGATCTAAGTTTTTTTTTACCCATACTGTTCTAAAATCTGGCAACGCTGCCTAGATCGAAAGAAATTTCCAACCGAATCACCCAAAAAAAAAAGCGATGCCGAGGACAGTGACCTCGAGTGCGATACGACACTTCTCGGTCGTCTCGCGCCGTGCGAAATGTGTTTTATATAATTGTATGTATTTTAGATGTGAAGCGACACTTCTCGGTCGTGTCGGCGGTCGTATGTCGAGGCGGCGGTCGTCTGTCGCGCCTACCGAAATGGCACCTATATTGTGATAAGTCAACATTTCTGAAAATTTGTACATCAAATTTATTTCCCTGTTTAGATAAAATGTCGCTCAAAAGAATTTATTTTTAAATTTGTTAGTTTATTAAAAATGAGTGTAGTTGTACCGTTTTTAATATAAAGCCTCGTTTAAAGAAACATTGAATTAAAATTTGTATTTAAATTAAATTTCTAAACATTTAAAGTTATATAATATGTGTTTCAATGTCCGCGTATTTTAAAACCAAATTGACAATAAATAATACACAAACCTCTAAATGAAAATTTCATAATCGGTTTAATAACTAAAACAGTAAAACATCAGTGGCGGTTATTAACATTGTAAATTCGGACATATCGCGGTTCCAATTGAATCGGTTTTGTAATAATACATCTCATAATTAAAATTAATGTGGATTATCGGATCAAGTGAGGTGTGAACAATTCACATTTGTCAAATTTATTAACTATTATCAATCCGCATTTAATTTATGCCTTACGAAAATAATTAGTGTTAGGGAAGGCAGAGTAAAATACATTTTTAAAACGTGTGTTGTAAGTCGAATATACACGATAAAGAGTCATTTGTTTGTATGGAATCTATAAGGTTATTATTGTGAACAGTATGTACTATGTCCCGGTGGTGGAAGCTGTCGTGTAACATGTCAAATTTAAAGTAAGCTTGCTTATCAAAGGATTTTTTAGTTTCTTTGGTGACAAATAATTTGCTTCTAGGATTTTTTAGTTTCTTTGGTGACAAATAATTTGCTTCTAGACCTCTTTAACAATAAAAAATTCCTTTGTAAGCATTTTTTGTCGTCCGGGTTTGCTACTTTGAATGCAAGTTCGATTGTTGTAAAATTTGTTATGTAGCTATATTAATTCATTTTTAAAGCAAAAAGTACACCAACTAAAATAATGAAATCCTACCATAAATGTCATTATTCTTTTATCTCATATAAAAAACATGTATGTCTCATGATATTTGATTAAAAAAATTACAAGAAAACCAAGTTGGCGGTTGTCAACATAACTAATAAAACAATAGTTTTGACAGGTATGGTGTTTAACAAAATTTTTCGATACTACTCATTTTACTTATTTTCTTTGGTTTTGCGTTAAAGTTCTTATGAAGAAGTTAATTCAAACATTTTGTGGCTGGTATGAAGTACACATTTATTGAACAAACAGATTATGCTCATCCGTGGTCACAAATCACTCAGTACTAACCAGGGGCCTGGTAACTCAAATGGAAAAACATGAGAACGGTAATTTAGTACCACTCCAATTAACGGGATGGCGATCGTATCGAAATGTCATGTTAGCTGTCAGCTTGTCAACAAAACTTCAAACTTGGAAAAATTAAAATGGCTGTTGCATTTGAAGGTGTATTGGATTTTGATTCATCTAGATTTAGTTTTCAACACCTTCCAATTTTAAGCATGTTTTCAAGAGATGGGAACATGGATAAAGCACTCCCAGATATTGGTAGTGAATTTATACCACGTATTAAATATGCGGTCGTCATATTAAGGATAACCAAACAATTTGTAATAGTGTCTTAAGAAAAAAGCATCTTGTACTGGCATCAATGGTAAGTAATATTTACAAACTTGTTTTTGATTCAGTGTTAAAATAATTGGTTTGTTATTTAAATTTCTTTTTGTTTTCAGTTTTTAAATGATCATTGTTTCAAAATACCCTGTCGATCGATGAAATATTTGAGCCTCAGCCATCAATATCAAAAATTGATTCAATGTCATTGACATCAAACAAGAAAACACCCTAAAATCTTCAAGGTTCCAAACGTGTGTAAGTTTAATTTATGCTCAAAAATTAAATTTATTTATCACAGTGCCCAAATGATGAATAAAAATTTGATAACTACAAGTGCTGCATAAATGAATCAAGAAAACAATTATCGGATGAAGAAATGCTCCTCAACCTAATTAGTCGACTCAATAACCATATGGCAAATTTTATCCACTCATATTTGCCTCGATAGTAAAAAATGATGCTTCAACTTCAATTTTTTCAAATTTATTTGCCACTCCAAGTCGCAAAACTTTTATAAAGGTCTTGAGCACTTATATATGCTGATTTTGTTACAGAAAACATTTTTGATAGGTTTGTTTTATAAATATTTAATTATCTAAACGGTGTAAATGCATATTTGTTTGAGTATTTCCATGTTTAAATAGACAAATTACGTATATGATGTGGCGTTAATTTACTGTAATAAAAAAAAATAAAATAAATTGCATTTTATTTCAAGTTTGAAATTAATGCAAAAATATAATGAAGTAAAATTAAATAAAGATATAAATTGGCAAAATATTTTACTAGTTTCAAATCACAAAACAGTCAATATGGTTGTTTTATGATTTGAAACTAGTCAAATATTTTTCCAATTTTTTTTGCTTTATTTGATTTTATTCATTACATTTTTGCGCTACTACAAAGTTAAATTTAAAAAAAGCCCGCTCATGGCGGCCATATTGAATTTTAGTACCACTCCAATTTGATAGATGGCAGCACATCGACTCAGAATTTTACCATTGAATTTCCCATCTATTCACATTAGTAATCTATGGTAGTAACAGAGACAACCCAGCGAAACGTGTAACTCAATGTATTTTTTTTTGTTCGGCAGAAGTTGTTTGGGCGATTGTAAAGACAACCAGTATATGATGGCGCCACTAGTGAATTTTCTTATTTTCTTACTGCTGTGCGTATCTAGTCTTAAATAGCGGAAACATTTAAAAATGTTGTAGGGCGGGAAATTCAAACATGGATTCAGAAATAAATAGTTTTCTATACAAATTTACAGGAGGAACAAAAACTATTCTTTCACTATATATTAAAAAATAAAAGCTTTCAATAACATCAAATTTTTTATCATACATACAATTAATTTCAATGAAAGAAGTTTTAATCATAGTTTAATATACGCAGTGAATATAGTTTTTATTACTCTTGTAAATTTCGCTAAAAAAACTTGAAAATTATAGTGATTATTAATATTTAAACTTGAAAAAATAATACAACAAACTCTTTTTCTGTAAACTGTATTTTTTTAGGTATAGAAAAACAAACTACAATTGCTACGTTTAGAAAGTACCTCGTCTTGATCTTTTTACTCGATGTCGTTCTTTTAGTACATTTACTTCCTCTCTATCGGATTTGTCTGTGGTCTTTTAACGCAGAACAATAAGGTCTGTTTATTCCATATTAAATTCGAGAGCTTTATGAGTAAATAATCATTTTATGACAAATTACATAGAAATGAAGTCACAGTTGTTATTTAATTAAAAAGTATTACAAAACCAAGTAGAATATAAAAAAGATGTTATATATTCACAATATATTTAAAAACAGTGTAATAAATGTTTTATAAAGTATAGAGTATAGGTTATGATTGTTTATTTTAATAGAAACCATGGAAACGGAACAAACTCATATTCACACAAATATATAAGACCCGAGTAAGTTCACATCCTGTAAACTGGATCGAAACCTGCTAGACTCATTACGTCCACTCCAATACTAACTCCTCTTAGGGTCCTCAAGATCTATAGATTTATATGCCATGCCTTCTAAAAGGGAATGAAGGATGATATACTATCATCATTCAAACAAGACGTTGCTGAAGGCTTGACCCTGTTATGTAGTCTGTTTGTGTATCTTGTGCGTGTTCATTCTGTTGTCTTCAGTCATGTGAACGTTCTCCTAGTCTCCTAATTTGGTGACTAGGTGGACCTTCTCCAATTAGTTATCTCTTATACGAAACCAAATTAAGATAGCCTTTTTTCTTCATCCAAGCACAGTTTACTCTCTGGTCACGTGACTAAAAAATCTATTCGATCCGCTCTGCATCAGGAGGTACCTGTCAAACGTAGCAAATAATAATTTTAATAATAATTAATAATAAACACTATTTAAAGATGAATACATTTTTGTTTTTTTTTATTTATTTATTTTTTTCCTTGTCCTTTACCTGTCTCTTACACCACCAGGGTACACCTATTTTCCATACACCCTTACTACGAAGTTTGAATGAATATAACATTTTACCCCTGAAAAATATAATTTTGATTTTAACTCTTTTTCAATTTCATTCGAAACAATTGGTATATTACAATTTATTATCAAGGAAATCTTATAATAAAGTTATAGCAGATCCTACTGAAACTACTGGTTGTCATGCAGGATAAATTAACTGTTCTTGAGATTGATCTCTCTCTAAAATCCAAAACCGACCAGATGTCCCCAAATAAATTTTCCAATGTATTCTGATTTAAAATTCTGGGCTTTAGTGGTTCAATTTTTTTATCGTTTAAATGATTCTACAATCCTCTAATAGCTACTAGAGTAGCTAGTAGAGGTAGGTATATGTATATGTAAGAAATTGTCAAGCTCTAATCATTTCAAAAGTCCTTTGCCAATACGACATGTGCAAAGATTTTTTACTCAGCATACATTTTACTTCTTTTCTAGTAGGTGGGAACTTTGTGCTACCATTAACGTTTTTTCGAATAAAAGCAACTACATATATAGTTTTGACTTCGATCATTGTCAATTTCTTTATTATTTTTTCCATTATAGATTAATTCCCTAAGAACTTCAAATAAATTCCCCGAGACATGATCCATGACGTGCCCTTTTCGATATTGAATGACTTCAGAGTAGCTCATCAGTAATTGCCAAATAAGCAGACGTCAAAAAAGGTTTCGGGGTGGTCTGTTTTCCGTACGGGAGTCACGCAAGGTGATCTCCAGGGTGCCTCACTTTCTATTTATTTTCATTCATTAATGAGACAAGCCCCCAATGGGATATCGTGAACCGTCTTTCATTTTTTTTTTTATTGTTGACGAGTTTGTGATTTACCAATTAGTGGTTATTTATGAAACCGGTGAAATAAAGGCATTATTATTAGGTACGGCATAAATTGCTTTAAGTAATTAAAAAAGTATAATTTACTTAATATTTTTTAAGTCGTGTGACTGGGTTTTAATTAATGTCAAGTATATATATTGTATAAGTGTATTAAAAATAATGTAAGTTAAGAAAATACTACTTTTGCATAATTCATTTATATCAGACAAAATAGTTTGGGAAATAGAAACATTCAAAAAATTCCTCTTCAAAATCTCTAGTTTATTAAACTCCTGTTAACAATATGCAAAATTTGCAAAACATATTATAGCTGGAGCTAATGTTATAAGAAAGAAAGATTGCATTTGAACTTTTTAACCAAACTTATCTATATACCAACTTGTTTCGTTTGGCCGCTAGAGGTCAACATATTTATTTAAAAATATCTGTTTTTTCTTTAATCTCCAGAATTCAACAACAAATAGCAAATGTTCAAAATCACCTTTTTAAAATAACTTATTTTGATACCATAAATTTATCATATTATGCGTATTTCGTTTCACAAGCTTCTTTGATAAAATATTGAAATATGTTGAGAATAATTTCTTACAGTGTTGGATCAAATATATTATGCAGATTTAATTTCATAAACTTCTTTAGTAAAATATTAAAAAATGATGACAATAATTTGTTAACTGTATATTTTTTATCCACTACTGTATTTATGAATAAAAAACGGATGTACGTCCCTGTTAATGCCTATTGGCCATCATCTTCATGGGTGGCCACTAATTGTTACTTTCCTGAATCCAGCAATGCGTGTTCTACTCCTCTCTAAATACTCAAATACCAACACTTTTGTCTTCCACCACGTGTTTATTAACTCGAAACGAGGATAATTAGGGCTTCGGCTCATAATAGACCCAACGGGCTAGACGAAGTAAGACCATGATCCTTTTTTTTGTAATTAGAAGATTTAAATCTCGTTTAGTGATATAAAAAAAGAAAATTGGTAGAAATAAGGTGGGCGATTGGTGGTAGAATATTTTAAATAAGATCATAAATATTACATAGTGTTGCACTGACACAGTTAACTTTTAACAAAAAAATATTCTATCGTTAAATTTGACATACAATATACTTGAAAATAATAGAAATCAAAAAATGTTAATGAACACTTAAAACCTCAATTTTTGTCACTGGTATTTGTTATTGGAACACGAATTAAGTCATCCCTAATTTAGTGTATTGGGATCTCAAATTCGCATGTCTCTAAATTCCCAAATTAATTTTAAAATAACTCCCATTAGTTTTCCACTTCAACTATAAACGGTATTAAAGAAAAGTTTAAAGTTTCATTCTTGATAGACAAAATATATCATTTAACATTTAAAGTTTTACGCAACAGATCTAATAGATGAATGAGTATTGCAAAAAATATCTGATAACTGTAGAAGACAATATTGTTCAGAATCCTAAATACTGTTACGCAGGTTTTTGGTAACTCAATTTATTTCGACTTTACAATTCAAATATATAACAGGTAACGTGAACGTATAAAGTTTATTATAAAACTGAAACTCTGAAGTCAGGATCAGCGATTTATATATCTCGCTTTAACCTTATAGAACCTTCCCGAAACGTCAAGATGTTTCTTGATATGGAATAACATTTCTAGACATTTCCCAAATATTGTTCATACTTCCTCTACTCGCACCTTTACTTATGACGACCGCAACACACTGTAAGATGATGGGTAACATTGATCCCTCCTCTTTAGTTATTCGTCCCGAATAACTTGACTACTGGGACCTGGTTGGAGTTAACGGGGGGGGGGGGGGATCTGCTGGACCCCGGTATGGCGCTATAACTTTCCAATGTGAACTACCTTCCCGGTGACAGCTGAATGAGGTAAATCTAGACAGGGATTCCTTATGTGCGTACTCGACACGTAACGAATCAAATAGAGAGAGACATACAAATCGCATTTTGTGAAACGAAGAAAGTCGTCTCAAGATGTGCCGTTTTGAAAGATGAGAATCCCAGTTCCGTTGCAGTTTCTGAAAAAGTTTCCCTCAACTTGGGATTGCACAGCCATACTGGGTCGCCTCTCTAAAAATAAGTCCCGTTCGCACGCATGTAGATTTTAGCTTCTGCCCGTCGGTAGTTGAGCCAATAAAAATTTTCCCGAACTCGTGCTTTTAGTATCAAATTGTCTTCCCGAATGGCTGCTATGAAGCTCCTCCAACACACCTCTGACATTTAATAGCTGCACTGCATTTGACTATACCTTGCCAAGTAGATGTGACTTTATTTTTGAGCCATTCTCGGACAACCTTTAAGTTATTGTCTTTCTTCTGCCCCTTTCTCAGACTTTTAAGGGTTGAACGAGATACGAGTAACCGGGTTTCCCTTGAGGAAGTAACTGTAAAACGGTTGTTGCCTATCCTTGCAGGTCGATACGTTTCCTATGTTGTCTGTCCATCAAACGTGTATAGCTTAATGATAATGCTAGTGTGGCTTTGTGAAACTAGTTTTTGGATATGGCTTGGTTCAATTATAGATGAAGACGAGGTAGTGTTTTTAGTTTCTTTGATGCTTACCAAAGCTAGGCTACGAATTCTTCTTTCTAACTCAACTAATTCAGTTCTAATTTGCATTTCTAACTCTAAACCGTTTCTTGTCGATTTAAATTAGTTTTTAAATTTTCTTGGTGTTGTGCTAAGAGATCTATTCGACCGTTAAGCTGACCAACATCTTGAAGGTGTCTGGATTCGTAGCATTAATAATTTCAATCTATTCTTTTCTACGCCTCTCCTCCTTCTCCTTCCTGTACCTTTCCGTTTCTTCCATTTTCCTGCGCCTTTCTTTCTCCTTATAACTTTTTATTCCTCAGGGACCTATCACCAATATACAATCAATAATTATCACTTTTTCTAATCATATCTTCTCTGTTTTTTGTATCAATATTTCTCAATCCCAAATTAATGCCATATTAAGAGAAACAATTGCTAAAAAATGACAATCTACCTAATAAGGGTCCTGGATTGAATGTTTTATTACAAAATATAAAGACTCCTTAATAGAACTCCTATTTCTGATAATTAATAAATTTTTTGAGGTGCATTTTCCGATAAATGGAGACTAGCTTATGTTACTCCAATTCATATAACTAGAAGAAGAAATAAAGTGGATAATTTTAGAGCAATCTCTAAATTGGATTTATCTTTGATTTTCTTTTCTATTATATGAAAAATATTGTTAAAATCGAAAGGTATGATTTTATTAGAAAACGTTCAGTGGATGCAAATTTGTTTCTTTACATTGAATACATTTTGAAAAGATTAAATGACAGAATGATTGTGGACTCTGACACCGACTTCAGTAAGGTATTTGATAAAATGAATCAGTTTTTATTTCGATTGCAATTTCGGATCCAATCCTTTTTTACTACTTCTGCAGTACCTCAAGGGTCTCACCTGGACCTCTTCTCTTTTATTTATATATCAACGATATTTCTAACATGTTTTAATTTTATAAACTTTATCATGCGCGCCGATCATTTAAAAATATTTTTTCTACACCGACATGGATATTAGCTTATCTACGAACAGATTATAAAACGAAAAAGTGTGCTATTGTCTTTAACTGAACGAATATATTTCATATCCATTATAGGTAGTGAGAACACTCCCAAAATTTAAATCCACCAATCAACGTTCATATTTTGATTAACCGACTGTTATTATTTTTAAAATTTTAAATAAGTGACAATTCTGTTAAACTAATTGTCAGTATAATTTTTAGTTATTGATACTAAACATACATTCTTGTGTAGAATCGATAAATAATGGCATTTCTGTTTTTATTTCGTCTATAATTATAAATAATTTATTAATTTAAATAAAACTATATGAAGTCAATTTAATATTGAGTATTAAAGCAACAAAAATAAAACAGTAGATGGTCCTGTGGTCAGCGTTCTAGCCTTCTACACAGAAGACTGGAGTTCGAGTCGCGCATGGTTTTTTTTTTTTTCAATTATTTTATTTTAAAAATTATTAAAGTTATACATTATTTTAAAATTAGTTATTTTGTCTTAATAACCTAAAATATTTTTTGTAAATTTTCGTTAGTGGGTCGTAGAAAAAATATACTGTACAACTCGAGTGGATTGTCTACATCGCACTCAGACGATTGAGCACACCGCCTACGGCGTCGTGCTAAAATTTCGTCTTCGTGCGATATGGCCATCATATCCACACTTGTTGCACAAACTACTATTTCTAGTACCAATGACAGATATTTACTTCAACATGATTTGGATAGGTTGTCATGTCAAATTATTTCTTCCTTTTCATTTTATAGTGTTGTATATGGAAATATCAAAAAACTAAAAGCACATCTTTGTAGGCACTTGTTTTCCTCTACAATATGTCATAATTTGTTTTTCTTACTAATTTCAATAGGAAAAACTATACCTTTTCGAGTCTAAAAATCATCTTTGCTTTCACATCAGACCATAAAAAATATGTAGCTCTAAATTGTACTTTCGCTGGTCAGATTTGTTTCCTAATGCGTCAGTTGGTTTGGACTATAATAAAAAAACGCTTTTCTTTTGAACCGACCAAAAATATTTTTAAAATAAATATTCACCCCTTTTGCGAAAAAATAACAAATCTATATACGTCTGTGAGCTAAGAAATCCAATAAAATCCCAATAGAAATATTTTTCTTGGCGCGGTGCGGCTGCAATAAAATAGGCAAGAATAAAAATCTGCCGCAAGAATTTAATCTAAGTCCCTTCCTGGCAGCGCCGAAAGAATGTAATAAGACCAGGATTCCCAAACGCAACCCAATATGGGATGTTTTTTTTATTCCGGATACCCAGTTTGGTATGTCCGTAATAAAATTTTAGGTATTTTTTATTTGACTAAAGCTGTCTGATTACTGTAATAAAAAATGTTAAAGTACGAAATTAATCTTAACGTGGTTCTCTCTATGGTTTACACTGCTAAAAATATACAGAATGTTTAATCCATTAAAGATGGAATATTATAGGTTCGAAATTTTAATTTTATTGTTAATGTTTTTTTACACAGTGTTCAAAGAATAAATAATTTTTTTACAGAGAAATATTGAAAAAAAAAAATATCTAAATTTGGAGACAGGTATACGTACTAAAAAAATGGAATACAAAATTTTATTCAAAATTTTATACACGAATCTCCGAAAATAACTCTTTGTTAAAATTGAGGCATACCTAATTCCATTAAAATAGAACCTTTTGAAAATAAAACAATATGACTCTCTAAAAATGACTGAGCGACTTGTGTAGGGGAAGGATCGACTATTATTATTATTATTATTATTATTATTATTATTATTATTATTATTATTATTATTAATATTATTATTATTATTATTATTATTATTATTATTATTATTATTATTATTATTATTATTATTATTATTATTATTATTATTATTATTATTATTATTATTATTATTATTATTATTATTATTATTATTATTATTATTATTATTATTATTATTATTATTATTATTATTATTATTATTATTATTATTATTATTATTATTATTATTATTATTATTATTATTATTATTATTATTATTATTATTATTATTATTATTATTATTATTATTATTATTATTATTATTATTATTATTATTATTATTATTATTATTATTATTATTATTATTATTATTATTATTATTATTATTATTATTATTATTATTATTATTATTATTATTATTATTATTATTATTATTATTATTATTATTATTATTATTATTATTATTATTATTATTATTATTATTAGCCCACCCACTATCATCAAAAACGGTAACGCATGGCGATTTTTATAATTCTATAGAGAACCATACAAATAAATTCACATGGTCTTTCATAGGATTCGAAGCCGGTGTCTCTCTTACCACAAAATTGGCTCGCAAATGAATGCCTAGGCTACCGTAGTCGATTAACATATACTTATTTATAATTTTAATAGATTCAAAATCCATTTTTTAAATAAATAAATTTGAAAGAAGTTGAAATAGTAGTTTGTGTAACAAGAGTGGATATGGACAATCCACTCGAGTTACACAGTGCATTTTTTCTACGAATCACTAATGAAAATATACAAATTTTAAAAATTATTTTAGGTTATTAAGACAAAATTACTAATTTTAAAATAATTTATAACTTTTAATAATTTATAAAATAAAATGAAATAAAATGAAGAGAAAAATAATTTGTTGTTCTCGCTTGAAAGCCAAACGCCCTGCTCTCGCCTCCATCGACACGCTTAAAATTTTAGTTTTACTAATAGTAATTAAATTAGTTTCATATAGTTTGATTAAAATTTGATGATTTATTTGTAAATGTGGAAATAGAAATGCTATTATTTATCGATTCTACAAAATTATAACAAATTTTTTCGAATATTTAATCTCAATAACTAAAAAATATACTGACAATTAGTTTGACAGAATTGTCACTTATATAAAATTTAAAAAATAATAGTAGCCGGGTGACCAAAATAGGAATTGTGATTGGTGCATTTAATTTTTTTGCAGTGTTTTTACTAGAATGGAACACTGGAATACTTTTTCGTTTTGTAATCTAAAAATCTGTACTTCTAGAATTATATGTAAATTAGAAATAATAAAAATACAATGTAACACAGTCAAATGTAAAATTGTATACAAGATACTAACCCTGTATAAGTGTGTAAATCTCGATAGGCTAGAAAACATCGTCAAATCTATTCTTTTTTTTATTTTGAACGAACTTTACACATACCAGTCTCTTTCCACGTTATGAATAATATGAAAATATTTCATTTTCAATGAGTTGTCGCAGGAAGTGGCGCCACAAAGTGGACGCTCTAATACGGCTATTAAACCAGCAATTAAACGAAAAGTACACGATTTGGCAATGGGAAAGGCCGTTTGATGGCCTTTGTGAAAGCGGGAGCTGTGAATGTGCTTGAAGAACACGAAACTTACATTTTTAACGATGAAGTGAAAATGAATAAATTAGCAGAGATGACAAATTGTCAGTACTATAATTGTGAGAAAAAATAATAATAAAAATGTATTTATTCCAGTAAAATCATTATTACACGGTATTGTAAGAATCTGTTAGTGTTGTATATAGAAAATATAAATTTGAACTCATCAGATTTCGACTCTCATCAGTACCAACATTCCCCTATTACTCCATCTCTCTCAATTCTTCTTAAGCAAAACCTTGCAACAACATTGAAGGACGCCAAGCTCAGCTTCTACTAAAATAAATTCTAAGATCCTTCTTTCGTTTGTCAGTGTTTTCATGTTTGTTCTGGTGGTCCAATTGCACTCATATTTTCTTTTCAGTTCTCAACTTTTTTAATTTTTCTTCGGTTTGTTTCCACCTTGGGGATGTAGGGATACATCTCTTAGTTACGTAGGGGAAATTAGAGATAATATCTTCACATTTCCAAAAATTATATAGGTACTTTAGTTTTCAGACCTAAACCGATTTTAAATTGATTGTTAATTAAATTGATTTTAGTGATGGATTGTTAAAATTTGTTTTTGTTGATAATAATAAATGTGAACTAATGTTATGATAGACTTCAAAATTATTTAAAAAATATAAAAAATAAAACTATTTCAAACAAACATGTATCTTTGCAACTGGCCGAATTAAAATTAGCAAGATATTGGAATTTCGAATATAGTAATTTATTATTTTTCTTTTTACGAGTAAATATGTAATATCATCTTATCAGTTTATTACACGAATCTCAATTTTTACTCATATTTTTTTCTTATATTTTTCTTATATTTTGCCTATTTTTTTTTATTGTATTTTACTTATATATTATTTTACTTGTCTTTTATTTATATTATAATTAAACCTTATTTATATTTTACTTATATTTTACTTATATTTTACTTATATTTTACTTATATTTTACTTATATTTTACTTATATTTTACTTATATTTTACTTATATTTTACTTATATTTTACTTATATTTTACTTATATTTTACTTATATTTTACTTATATTTTACTTATATTTTACTTATATTTTACTTATATTTTACTTATATTTTACTTATATTTTACTTATATTTTACTTATATTTTACTTATATTTTACTTATATTTTACTTATATTTTACTTATATTTTACTTATATTTTACTTATATTTTACTTATATTTTACTTATATTTTACTTATATTTTACTTATATTTTACTTATATTTTACTTATATTTTACTTATATTTTACTTATATTTTACTTATATTTGACTTATATTTTACTTATATTTTACTTATATTTTACTTATATTTTACTTATATTTTACTTATATTTTACTTATATTTTACTTATATTTTACTTATATTTTACTTATATTTTACTTATATTTTACTTATATTTTACTTATATTTTACTTATATTTTACTTATATTTTACTTATATTTTACTTATATTTTACTTATATTTTACTTATATTTTACTTATATTTTACTTATATTTTACTTATATTTTACTTATATTTTACTTATATTTTACTTATATTTTACTTATATTTTACTTATATTTTACTTATATTTTACTTATATTTTACTTATATTTTACTTATATTTTACTTATATTTTACTTATATTTTACTTATATTTTACTTATATTTTACTTATATTTTACTTATATTTTACTTATATTTTACTTATATGTTACTTATATTTTACTTATATTTTACTTATATTTTACTTATATTTTACTTATATTTTACTTATATTTTACTTATATTTTACTTATATTTTACTTATATTTACTTATATTTTACTTATATTTTACTTATATTTTACTTATATTTTACTTATATTTTACTTATATTTTACTTATATTTTACTTATATTTTACTTATATTTTACTTATATTTTACTTATATTTTACTTATATTTTACTTATATTTTACTTATATTTTACTTATATTTTACTTATATTTTACTTATATTTTACTTATATTTTACTTATATTTTACTTATATTTTACTTATATTTTACTTATATTTTACTTATATTTTACTTATATTTTACTTATATTTTACTTATATTTTACTTATATTTTACTTATATTTTACTTATATTTTACTTATATTTTACTTATATTTTACTTATATTTTACTTATATTTTACTTATATTTTACTTATATTTTACTTATATTTTACTTATATTTTACTTATATTTTACTTATATTTTACTTATATTTTACTTATATTTTACTTATATTTTACTTATATTTTACTTATATTTTACTTATATTTTACTTATATTTTACTTATATTTTACTTATATTTTACTTATATTTTACTTATATTTTACTTATATTTTACTTATATTTTACTTATATTTTACTTATATTTTACTTATATTTTACTTATATTTTACTTATATTTTACTTATATTTTACTTATATTTTACTTATATTTTACTTATATTTTACTTATATTTTACTTATATTTTACTTATATTTTACTTATATTTTACTTATATTTTACTTATATTTTACTTAATATTTTACTATCATTATTTACCTTAATTTTATTTTACTAATTTTAACTTGAATTTTACTTATGTTTTACTTTCCTGAACAGTGCATGAACAGATATTAAGTATTTTAATAATTTTGCCATGTTTTTTCAATGTCAAAACTGTAAGTTAACCTTTATTTCTGGATATCGTTTTATAAATTTTCTGAAATTTATATTTATTGTGGAAAAATAAATGTTTGTAGGTGGATATAAAAGGCTTTTACATCTTAGATGTAACTTTTACGATGTGTAGACAAACACAAACACTGTTGTTTTGACACGGAATAAAAGTCGTCAAATTTTTATAACAGATTTCGAAAAAAGAAATTTTCAAGATATTTATCAAAATAAATAAAACTCCGTTCGTATCTGTTTTCCGAAAGCGACCAAATAATGACGTTTTAATACTTAACTTGTCATCAAACTTTAAATCCATGAAGGCATTCTGACAACAAGAAAAGAGTGTTCCGATAACCATAACGTCAAAGGGATTATCTCTGATTTGATTGGAGACTCCATAAACCACTTTATGAAGTGATAAACCTTCGATAAATCTATTAGTGCCGTAAATACCTGACCTGAACGGTTTTCTAGGTAATGAAAACACATTTGCATATCTCTTGAGTCCTTAGTAGTAATAGTGCGGTGGGTTTGTGGTCAAACAAAACTCGTTTAAAAATTAGTGTTAAAATTCTTTAATCAACAGTAATATACCAAAACCTTGATAATAGTCGGCTATTTTTGTTGAATCTAAATCTCCAGAATATTTTAATATCAATTTGATGAGACAATAATTTTTGGCATTAATAATCTGATTAGAGCCTAAGAGCTTTAGCTCGAGAGCTTTAATCAATTGATTATTATTGCCAAAATTATGTAGAATCAAATTGTAAACTGTTTGAGAAATTTAGCAATAACAAAAATATGAGAATATTAATCAAGGTTGTGTTTTATTTGGGACGACTATTTCACTAGACCAAATATTGACTATTTCTATAGAAAAATATATATATCTACGTGGTTCTAGGTTGTAAGATTGTAATATCAGCATATCAAAAATTGTTTTGATTATCTGATAAATATCTGAATATGACTTCTTGTCGTCTTGTCTCATTTTTTTTAAAGATGTATTGACTTTTTCAGCTGACTGAAGAGCTAAACTCAGGTCCAAATTTGGGGTCTGTAAGTACTTGCTCATTGGCAAAGTTAACGAAAACACAGATTTTATTATAAACGTACATAAAAGAAAGCTACTTTGATAAATTGCCGATGAAAGCAATTGAGCTTGAGTTGCCGTTTGTTTATCGGTTCATGTGACAATCTCAAACAAGGCATTTACTATTGGCTTTAAAAGAGAAACAAATGCGTTCACGGCGTCGTGTCTCTGAATCCATCTGGTGGGACATAATCTTTTAAGTTTTTCTATTTTAGGCTTTTCTACTAATTTATTGACCAGTACACATTGCTGTTCTGGAAAATTTAAAAAAATATAAATAGTTTCGATAGTACCCAGACAATTTCATACTTCTGCCTCTAAAGATCCATCAGAAAGTGCTAAATTGAAGTAGTGTGACGAACAATGAACGTAAAGGGCTTTGAAATAGCTCTGCCTAACAATTACTTGTGCTCCTCTTAGAGCACCGCTCATTGCACTAGCTCCACCGTATTCTTGGCCAACCCGATGTTTAACATCTAGCCCTACTTCTATCATGGCATTGCAGATACTATTTGTTGGACCAGCGCCTGTAACAGCATGAACAGGAATAAAGTATAAGAATTCTTCCTTCAACACATCATTTTCCACAAATCTTACACAATGACATTTGAGTAGTACCACTTATGTCGGTGGTCTCGTCACATAAAACTGAGAAGCTTTTTGCAGCATTTACATGTCAACGAGTTTTTTTAATAAAATCGAATTGAAGGACGATATTATTTCATTTTGTATTTGCCAGCTAATATAAGTTGCATTAGCACCTGCTGCGCTTAGGTGTTTTGCCAAAATATCATCTTCTGCCTCCATTCCAAATTTGAGTAAAGACCGAAAATTGCCCTCACATTTGACTGGAGGTACATTTATATCAAGTGGTCCGGAGTCACGGTGACCTCGAAATGAGTTTCCTAATCTAGCAAGATAGATATATGGCAGTTTTAATTAGGGGTTTAAGGCAATTCCGATTATTAATTATTTGATTGTTTCGGTGTTGGTCAATTTTTAAAATAACATTTTCAGATTTTCTCATCATAATGTCTAAAAAGTTGCTGCTCGTTCGATATAATTCTTATAAATGTTTTTTATGATTTCTGAATTCTTCTTTAGTATCCTAAACGGAGTTTTAACTAGTTTTCCACCCTTACTAGCTTGTTGCCCGACAACAGTGGAAAATAACGAGAAATACTTGTAGAAAACAGAATCTAGAGATAAGGAGCAAACTAGCCAGCTCCACTCATTAAGCCATTTTATCTGGAATTTTAAGTTTCAACGTCCTGACGATGGAAATTTAAAGGTTCTATTCTAACCGTGCGGAGCAACCTCATTGATGTAAATATCATGGAGTGAGACTAAAAATGACTTCCGTGGCTCTAGTCGGTGTGGTTTTCATGTTGAGACATGCTGTTCTGTGAATTTGTTCTAGCTTGCGTATAGCTGTCAAAAAAAACGAGGGTAATGCAAATATAAAATATAGGAGTGAAAATACTTTTAAGAATTGCTTGAGCGCCCAGACTATATTACTAATGCCTTAAACAATGAAGTAAATATCGGGCAGAGTCGCTAGAGAATGTGTATATTGGATTACGCCCATTGTGTTTTGTATTCGTGTGTAGGATTTAATTTTAATTGATTTTCAGATTGATAGACGTCGCTTGTAGTTGTGCCGTTTAGATAACGAACCAAATACCTATAAATTGCCTTTTAACGTAGCGCTAAAATAAAAAACAAATGAAGTGTGTGTACCGAATGTCACAGTCACTGTTGTATATGTAACTCTATTTAATTGGCGGCTGGGTTTTTATTTGATACACTGAGGGCAAAAATTAGAGGATAGTTGGTAAATTTCATGTTAATAACTTTGTGCAACTACTACTAGAAGTTTAAATGACAAAAATTGCAGTTATTAAAACAATTTATAAAAAAATGCTTTCGATTTTGTATCTCAAAAACAACACGATTTTAGCTAAAATAAATCAACATTTAATGTAATGCCATAAATTTAAGTAAACCATCATTCTGTATTGTTATAGAATTTGCTAAGGTATTCGATAAAGTTAGTCACCCACCCACAACTATGCACTGGTATAAGTACCTAGTATACCTCTTCAATTTTTTTATTGTTATCTAACTGATCGCAAACAATTTGTACAAGCTGATGGAACAAGATCCTTTTTGAACATAGAATGCGGAGCTCCTCAAGAAACAATACTAGGTCCGAAGGTAGCAATGCAAAAAAATCGCTAGAACAAAAGCTGTACCCATAGCAGGGTTAATCTTCTTCTTTGGGACTACTTATGCAGACATTGTAGCGATATTGATGAGCTTTTTGTTCGATTGCCAAAGTTTCACAGAAAGGATTAACGATCCTGCCATAAACTAGCATTTTATAAAAGTCATGATCCTTGATGACCTTAGATGAAGATGAATATTGGCATATTGAAGGAAAGAAGAGGAGGAACAGCTAGAAAGAACAACACCATTTATGAGTAATGCCAGTAATGACAGCCACCAGTTTTTGGGGAGAAAATAGGGTGCTTTTAGTAATTAAACTATTTTTAAATTTTGCAAAGCTCTCCATAGCGATGTATTGTATTTTATACTTACAAAATATACAAAAAAAAAATATATCAAAATTTGTACGTTCTCAACATGTTACCAGCTTCAACTTTTTGCTACAAACATTTAATATTTCCTTCTGTATAGTTTGAAACAAGTCAGTCGTAAATAACTTTACGAGAACCGCCAAAAAAATGCATTGCCGTTTTACTAGACATGTCTGAAGTTAGTTGTAAAACTTTAAGTACCATTATTTTTATATGAATCGTAAGAGGGTAATTGAACCATTTTTTATTTAAAAAGTACAGCAAACGGTTTGAACTTAAAAGCGTCCATATACTCAATAAGAAAAGTCTGAAAGTAGACAAGAAAGAAATGTTGAAATGCTCGCAAATCGCTTTATTTGTTACCGACAGTAGATAAAAGCAAAAAATGTTCGACAAAAAATGTTTATTGTACATTTTAAAGGATTAATATTTGAAAATCAGTAAACGTTCCTTCGAATATTTTTTTGGAATTTGTACAAACCTTCATTTATATAAACAATAGATACGTAACACATACTCTGTACCTCAGAAAAAGTTCGATCCCTCATCTTGAGAATATTTCGGTTATTGTTGTTAATCCCATCTTAAGCATAGGCGGGTAAAATAAAAGTTAAAAGAAGGTCAGCAAAAATATTAATGAAGCTGCCTTTATTAGTGAGCCACATTATTATAAAGTTGACGTTGTAACAGATAATAAATAAATATAAATAAATACACTGCTCAAATCGTATACTATATCTAAATAAAAACAATTAAAATAGCAAACTGTATCTAAAAACAAAAAAAAAAAATAGATCTAACAGGAATAAGTAACAACAGTTTAAAACTTATTTTTTAAATAGATCATGTAAAATACATTTATTATGGTTATTTACAAAAAAAATATTTTATACCCCAGTAATGCACTTTACGAAGATTCCAATATCTACGATATCAGACAACTATATTTTCTACAGATATTATTATGTTTAAAGAAATCTAAGATTATATTAATATCTCATGACCATCCCTACAATACACGTCGACCTGATGCTATTTTATTTCCGCGATCTGAAAAAAGTATTGGCCAAAGATGTAGTGATTATCTGGCTCCTAGAATTTTTGTTTTGATACCTCAAGAAATAAAGGACATTTCTTTGTACAGCAGATACAAAAATAAACTAAAAATCTGGCTCCAAAAAGAGCGTAAATTAGCAAGTGATGCTATAAATCAGATTTAAAAATTTTAAAATTTAAAAATATGTATATGTATCTTTCTCTCCATAAAAACTGTCACGATAATAAGATTGGTCTATTTCTTTATGTTTTTATTTTATTTATATTATCTTTCTATTTTTAATATTTTAATTGTTATTTGTAATCTAATTTGTATTTGCATTTTATATTTTTTTAGGTTTGTTCTAATTTTAAAAAATTATTTAAATTTATGTTGTTGGGTTTTATAGGGACATATATGCTTTGTATGTATTGTATATGTGCCTTATCACATACAAGCAGTTTTAAACTGCTTCTGTGATTGCCCCCTATTGTTTATTCAATTTTTTTTTTAACTCTATATGTATCAATGTATTATCTGAATAAACATTATTATTATTATATTATTATTATTATTATTATTATTTACACGGAATAATGAATTTACGGATAAAACTTTTATACTGTTATTTCATTTATTTTAATTGCAAATATCTTTAGGTATTGCCAAATGATGTAGTGGTTGTTGAGTTTGTAATACGGTATACAATATTGTCTGCCTGCTGTTATAATTATATAGATCTAATAACTTAAAAATATTAGTATCTTCCTTAATAACTTATAATGCAGTTTAATATGAATATATAGATGGCAAAGTAAGAATAGTTATTTCTTAAATAATGGCTTACAATTTTTAATTCAATGTGCCTTAATCAATACTTGAATAACCACTTTTATATCTTAAAAAAAGATCAACCCTATGGTGAAATCCCGTAACTTAGGCCTCACTAGGTCCATTGTGTATCCTCCAAAATTAACGGGATCCTCTTAGCTCGTTTAGCCAGCCTACAGATAATCTCGTAACTTATTAATCTATAGAAAGAAAAATTGAAGGTTAGAGTTGTATCAATCGTCAAAATAGTCATTAGTTTTCTTATTTTAAACATATACTTTGCTCAATAATCTAGCTATATTATTTTTTCCAATTTAACAGAGAATCAATAAATTTTTCCAGAAACTTAGCAGTTTAAAACAAAAACTAACTATATTTTATCTTGATTTATTTTCAAGGCAATATAAGTTTGTTGTTGGATATTCTGAATTGATTTTGGGTATCATATTAAATTAAAAAAATTAAGCGATGCCTACTAAAGTATAAAAAGTAGCTGATGAAAATATATTCTTAATATCAATTTCTTTAAAAATATTTTCTAATTGCTGTTATTGTTTATTTTGTTATATAGCTATACTGATGAATGGAGAATAATTTATGCTGTTCAAAAAAACGAACAGAATATTTTAGATAAGTTTTTCAAACATTTTTGATAAAATTAAAAATAACAAAGAAGTTTTTTTGTTAGAACCACAGTATTATGTTAGATTTTCTAAAGACCCTTTCTCGAAACATTTATCAGATTTTTTGTCAGCATTAAAACGTGTAAAGTAATTTTTGGGATTCCCAATCTAACAATGAGAACGGCTTTATTTTCTGCTTGATGGGTTACAGAAAAAGTTACTCTTAGTTGCTTGAGAATCTCGGGATCAAATAACGTATTGTATGCTGTATACAAAAAGAAAAGAAAAAGTCGTTTCACAGTGATAGTGAGGAAGGAATGGTGGAATTTATACAGGACCGTATTAGTTAGGTATTTTGGATTGTTTCTATTTTAACTAGTTCATTAATACCAAAATATAGAGGTCTAAAAAAAAATTTTAATAATAAAAATGCTCTGCCAAAAAAGCTAAAAAAGCCAAAAAAGTCAAAAAAGCCAAAAAAGGCAAAAAAGCCAAAAAAAGGCAAACAAAGCAAAAAGCCAAAAAAGTAAAAAAAAATACGTATCCATGAAGCTGTTGGAATCTACGAGCTCATCTCAAACATTTTTAATATCTTCCAGGGCCGTCTTTAACCTATTTGGAGGGTACTTTAGGATAGTGGGACCCCTATGAATATATAATATCACAGAAGACTATTTGTTACGGTTGTAAATTGGCTAAAGTTCATTGTCTTCATATTTTCATTCCAATGTAAAATCGCCCTATATTATGTAAAATCGCTATGTATTTATTGTTCGCTTTTCCATTAAACTATAGTGAGTTAATAGAGTGCTATACTTTTGGTGTAAAATTGCTATATATATATTTGTAATAGCTACATATTTATTATTCACTTTGTGGTTGCTATTGGCTTTGATTAATTTAAGAGCACAATATTATTTTAGGTATAATTATTAAATTAAGCAGGTATTTATCATTGTTTCACATTATTTACATTTTTCTTGCGTTTGAGTACTCATACGTTAAAACAACTTTTATTTGATTTGATTTCTTGTAGTTTTCGGCCTTGCCTCAGTAGTATATATATTTGTTTATTGACCTAGTGCATATTCTGAAACTATTAATTAATTTTGTTAATTTGGTATTTTCAAAAGTAAAGTTTATATTGTTGTGAATCTTGCCTTTTTTTTATTATATTGTTGGTAAGTCGCAATATTTTATAGATATCTTAAGGGTCATGGTCAGGTATTATGACTTCCTGGCGCCCACCCCCTCTGGTTAATAATTTGTGAGTAAATATTTCACTTTTACTTATTTGTCGAAACCCACCACCCTTACCGACTTGAGTTAAGCCACCAAGGCCCAATTAAGGCTTTACAACAACCCTTTAAAATACAGGGGCGTTTCATATTTTACAGGTCACTTTAGGATAATGGGGCCCTAATTACTATGATATGACAAAATACTATTTTTCACTTAAATTAGCTCAATATTTCTGACAGTTAGTTTTGAGTTAGTGTACTATTTACCAGTGACCTCTAAGCTCAATTTAAAGCCATATTTTTCGGGGTTAAAATACCTAGAGTAACTGACATTCATCGTGCATTAAAATTAACAAGTGACAAGACTTGACAATTTTTATTTTATCAAATTTTAAAAACAAAAAACAGTATTACCAACATAAAAGTTTGAACATCTAAAGCGTTACTTCAAAGGTACTATATAATGTTTTTAAGTTACAACGAAGTTATCATATCTAGATATAGTAAAACAAACGTATACTAAACTAATAAAAATAGATTTTTACAGGAAACAATAATGTGTGAAAATTGACCATTTGTCTCATATAACGGGCACGTTTATTCCATAACTTATGTCCAGCGTCAAGGTTTAAAACACTAAATTTCCTGAATTCTAGTGCATACAGTGTCCCCTTCTGCCCGCAGATGTCACTAGAAGTTAACGA
The DNA here is from genome assembly GCA_927349885.1 of Psylliodes chrysocephalus. Taxonomy (NCBI): domain Eukaryota; kingdom Metazoa; phylum Arthropoda; class Insecta; order Coleoptera; family Chrysomelidae; genus Psylliodes; species Psylliodes chrysocephalus. The sequence goes on from OV651818.1 coordinate 59,882,447, forward strand.
GGCGGAAAAAATATAATAAATGGTCCTTCTCGAACGGACGCTATAGCTATCCGCCTCTTAACCACAACCCATGGGCGGAACACAAGCGAGGCATAAATAAACAACTTTTTCTAGAAAACCAGGATTGGAATGTAACCAAGATTTAATGAAGTAATTAGAAATTAGATAAATCAAAGAACATCTAAGTTCTGTTCAACAGAAGCATTTGAAAAAGAATGGAAATTCTGAAATAATCAACAATTAAATCTAAATAGCTTTATTGTACGAAGATATACATCTCATCTATGATGGTGGGTGAGGTTTTCCGGGTTTTCCTCACCTATAAGTCAAATAATAATAATAATAATAATAATACTCTCCCTAATTCACCCCCTTACGAGTGAATTTTAACCCCAAAAGCTGAGCTTGTGCGGGGAAAGGGACGGCTATTATTATTTGCCGTGGCGCTCCGGGGCGACTTAAAGATGATTGATGGTGCCATTTGACTTACAGGTGAGGAAAACCCGGAAAACCTCACCCACCATCATCGAGACGGTAATGTATGGCGATTTTTTTATAATCTGCATGTCATATCAATAGAAATTGAATTTCTATTAATACGGCACACATTAAATCCTATACCGAACCATGCAAATTAAAAATCCACATGGTCTGGTCTGGGATTCGAAGCCCAGCAGTATCTGACACATAAACTTGCTTATAAATGAATATAAGCGCGTTAGACCGCTACACCATCAATCATCTTTAAGTCGCCCCGGAGCGCCACGGCAAATAGCCAAATAATAATAATATCCGTCCCTTTCCCCGCACAAGCTCAGCTTTTAGGGTTAAAATTCACTCGTAAGGGGGTGAATTAGGGAGAGTATTATTATTATTATTACCTCAAAATTTTTTATTTTTTTTTTATTTGGAAAAAATGAAAAAAAAAAAAAAATACGTACTATTTTGTGTAAATTTATTAAAATACATTTTATTTAGTTTTTGTTCGGTCGCTATGAAAGTGCTTAGATAGCAAGTAGCTAGAAAGTTTTTAGATGACAACTGTAGTTACAGAATATGGGAATTAATAAGAACACTAATAAAATCAATTTCTTGTTCTAGAACAGTACAATATCAAATTTGCTTATGTCAAAACAATAGCACATTATTTTGACAATAATGAGTTTTAAATTAAGAAATGAAATTGCGAATTTCGTGAATATTTTTAAACCCCGCCATTGGAATATAACCATATCTCGAAAAGTAAGAAAAGTATAATGTTATGTTCTCGTTTAGTTGATCATATGAACGTCTTGAATCGTAATCTATTGTTAGTATAAATTCAGTCCCGTCTGGAATGTTTCATAACCATGAAACGGTCGAGTGAGCACAGAAGAGCTCTCGCTAGGTCTTTTGAGTTTTATAGCTGTAGATCTTTATATGTATTAGTAGTTTTAATGAGTGTCTCGGGACATTGGCGAAAGTATCAAAATTGCGATTATTAATTTTGCAGCTTAGGTACTGTAACTGTCCACCCCCGGTATTACTTTTGTTTGATCGTTGTTTTTACGTCTGAAATCTTTATTATTTACCTCTTAATTTTATTTTACTTTAAATTCTGTACTTACTGTATTTGGCTTTTTTCCTCTAGTAGTAGTAGTGGTAATCGTCTAGTTAATTTATTGATAATTTATATACCCACGTTGTGATATTAAGGTATTAAGGTAAATCAGGATTTGATGCAAATTGATAAATAAAACCATGCAAATTTATATTTAATTAGCAAGTATTACAATTAATATGAACTATTTACCGAGATCTCATTTGAATCCCGTTCAAACGCAGACCACGCTCATTTGCTATCAAGATATATTTTATTTGGGTTGATGACCAACGGAGTTAACGAACAGCGTCAATTCGCCAGTTGGTTAACTATTGTGTTGATGTTTATATTTTTATTTAGCTTGATTCTATTATAGATATACAAAGGTTGTACCCCCTTAGGTAACTATTTCAACGAGTATAGAGGTGATGATCAACGGAGGTAACGAACAACGTCAATTCGCCAGTTGGTTACCATACTGTATTGATTTCACATATACTTTTATTTCAAACCTATTAGAACGGGTGACTTATTATAAAGTGCCCCCCTTGGCAAGATAATACTTGCTATATATTTCTAAACTATTAATTTTAAGTTCTATTAAAATGACCAACCCTGTATATTTCTAAAATATTGATTTTTTTCTATTGAAGTTAGGTATTTGGCCGTTTATAACCGATATGTCTACAGGACATTTTATTAAATTTGACCATTTCATTCCTTGTTCATTACTTAGAAGCAGCCTGGTACATTTTTTTGACTTTTAGAACACTTTTCATCCATATCTTATCGAATACATTATCGTATAAAAAGTAGATCCGGCTTGGCTAAAAATTGACAAAATTAAAATTATCATCCATATCTTATCAAATACATATATAAAAAAGAAGGAAAATCCAGGTCCGGCTTAGGTAAAAATTCATCAAATTTTCCACCAATTCCACCATTATAATTATTTTTTTTTTAGTTTCCATTTTTGAAAAAAGAATACAAAAACTCAATTCTGGGAAGACGATTTTATGGCTCAAATTTTAATGTAAAATTTATATTTCTGATCATTTTCGGGGTACAAAATGGTACAAAAATAAATCAAGAATTGTAAAAAAAGGTATTTAGAAGTAAATGAATCGCTTCATGGTAAACGTCCATTTTAAACAATTTGAAAAAACAAAAAAAAGTGTTTTATGTAAAATTTTTAATTTTTTATTCCAATAATAACGGCAGATGGCATTAATACCTTCGACTAACTTTTCGTTAAAAAAAAAATGTTTAAACGCATAGTTTTTTTAGTTTACTCAAATTATTAATAGATGTAGTTACGCCCGCTTAACATGGAGCGATTCAAATGTGATTAAAACATTAATAAAATACAAATAAGTCTGCATAAAGGCTGACAAGGGGTTTGTTAACACTCTAAATATTTCCTAATTTTGTCAGCGATATATACATTCACTTAATAGCTCTAACAGCGGCTAATTTTTTCTATATATGGACCCTTATAATAGAACGTTCACTTTTCTCCCTCAAATACAAATAGCTAAGGAATTCTTGTATTAAAACAATCATTAGCGATTAGTCATCATTTTTCCATTTCGCCTCAATTAAGGTAGTGCATTCTGTTGTTAACAGTCTAGCGCTCTTGTCATCTGGTCCATCTATTCCTCCTCCCATCTCAATTAAACCAAAAAGCTTTCCTTAATGGCATACAAAACCGGGATATATGACTGTAATAATTATCGTACAAATTAGAGCAAACGTAGTTGACAAGTTGATTTACTGGTTCATGCAAGGTTAATATTTTTTTCTACACCCACATGACTCATTATTCAATGCTTAGAAGTACTATCCAAACATCAAGGAAAATATATACGGAAAAAAAATTAACTTTTACTTACAGCAAATAAAAAGTTGTATACTATCTGTATCTGTAACGTGTAGAGGGTGGGTTACCCCCATGGTACTTAGGCCTCACTAGCCCCATTGTGCATCCTCCCAGCTCGGCCGGTGTTAGCCGATACTCGCCGAACACAAATCTCCTAATAAATGAGAGTGTCGAGTAATCGTAGAGGATATGCCCGATGGTCTCATCTTCTTGTTCGAACCCTCTGCAGAGGGCGGATTCTGACAGCCCCATGATATGAAGATGCTTCCGTACTTGGAAATGACCAGTCAGAATGCCTGTGACTAGGCGCAGATTCTGTCAAGTATTTGTTTGCTGCAGTGTTGTCAGGATAACTTAAAAGCTCCCTGGCAACTCTGCAGTTTCTTGTTTCATCCCATCTTTTCTTGAATTTCACAAGGGAATGTTCTTTAATTAGGTCTGTCACTACCGATTTTGTCAGGCCAATAGAAGGGCAAGGTCCAAAAAGTATTTGGTTGGCTGCTTTCTTGGCGAGTGAATCAGCAAGACGGTTACCTCTCGATGTGGCGTGACCTTTGATCCATCTTAAGGTGACCACGTTGTTGATAGAAACTTCGGCCAAAACTTCGTGACATTCTAGTACTAACCCTGAATAAATTCGTGGTCTGTTCAGGGTGAGCATGTTCCTTCCAGTGATATTGTTTCTGGTGATTTCTTTTGCTGCTATGAGAATCCCCGTGAGCTCTGTTTGAACTACACTGGCACTATTGCTCATAGCCCATTTTATGTCAAGGTTTAAGGATCTGGAATATATTCCACATCCTGAGCCTTGTTTTGTTTTAGAACCGTCGGTGTAGATAGTAATCGTACCTGCCATTCCGGCTCTTCTATTTGTTCTGTTACAACTTTATATGGCTTAAGGAAGATATATCTAGGTGAGAAGGAGTCCATGTTCGCTTGAAAAGTGGCAGCTTGCCAAAAGCCACGTCTCGCCTCACCAGATCCAACATCAGGTTCTATTCCTACCGTGTGGAGGCGTGTCATTGTCGTCATAGCAACCTCCTTGATGTAAATATCAAGGGGAGTGAGACTGAGAATGACTTCCATGGCTCTGATCGGGGTTGTTTTCTTGGCTCCTGTTATGTTGAGACGTGCTGTTCTTTGAATTTGTTCTGGTTTACGGATAGTTGTCAATTTTTGCGTTTTCGGTACCCAGACAACTGCACCGTATGTTAGTATAGGTCTTATGATAGCAGTGCAAGTCCATGCGACGACTCTGGGTGAGAACCCCCAGGTGCGCCCCACGGTTCGGCGGCATTGTTCACAAGCAATGTATACTCTTTTGACACTGTTTTCTAAATGAGAGTTCTATGTTAACTTGCTATCAAAGATGAGACCTTAGTACTTAACCTCTGTTGCATAGTTTATCCTTTTTCTTGTAAAAAGGACCATTTCAGTCTTCTTAGGATTGATAGACAGTGAATGTTACTTATATCACTGTTCTATAATTTTGAGAGCTACATGCATTCTTTCACAGATTATGTTCTCAAAATTCCCTGTTTGCAGAATTACCAGGTCATCTGCATATGCTATTGTGTAGTGACTGTCATTTTTATATACTATATGGGACAAGTAAAATGTTTACTTATTGTCAGTAAAAAGAGATTTCTAAAATTATTCACTTGTAGTTAGCAGACAGTTTAATTAGTTTTTAGGCAATCTAATCGTAGTAAACTATTTACTTACTCTCAGTGAACTATTTACTCCCTGTTACAGATTTTTCGTTATGTGGGTATTAATTGTGTATCTTACTGCTAGTGAAGTTTTTACTGTGTTAGATTTTAAGATTCATTTAAAGCTATTAGACGTATTTAAATAGATTTTCTGAACGAGATTAAACTCAACCACAAAAACATAATTTTGAAAAAAACCGTTTACATTTTCACTTGTAGGTAGATTTATGATCTTGAATTATATATCGGTTTTAAAACATTATTTACCATTATTATGTAGAAAGTATTAGATTTTTTAAACCTTTATTAGGGCAGTTATACAAATTTTAATACTTAGGTGTTAATAATATCAACTGCTAAAAATATAAAAGGGACAAATATAAAAAGGTATAAAAAGATTAAAAAATATCACAGTCAAAACTACACGATCAAAAAAAATATAAAGTACTTACATAATAATAATAATAATAATAATAATGACAAATAATAACAATAATAGGCGTCCCTACACTTATCACAAAAAACCTATACCGAAGCTTTGACCGTCCGGTACGAAAGAAAATACACAAATATAGTTAACGCCAATAAGAAATAAAATTAAAAAATCGGCAACACTTAACGAGGCGTTTCAGCCACTAATTTTGGTAAATTTTAAAAAATCATTAACAAGACATTAAGGACTTAAATTTCGGGATTATACTAAGAATAGTGGTGCTATTGAGGAATGCATTTATTTTCATTATGATACTTCAAAATTTGAAGCTCTTTGATTTTTTTGTCGGAAACTGAAAGGAATTAAAACTTTAAAATATAGGCATATCTAGATAAGATTATCTAATTTATTTTGCCAAAATTTTAATATTTTAACAAAATTATTTTTTGAAATATCCTTGTCCGAAAATTATAAAGGTATTTATTTTTTTAAGTTGCATTAATAATGGGAATAATTAATGCTTGTCAGGCTAATGAGATGTATTGCATGAAAATTAGTGATTTACAAGACCATGGATTAACTTTTTTAGTAGGCATTAGACTAAAATAGTCTATTGATTAAGGTTTTTCTTCATATATTGCAATTAGGTATTTATGCTTTAAGGTTATTAATAATGGGAATAATAGACGCTTGTTGGACTAATGAGATGTATTGCATGAAAATTAGTGATTTACAAGACGTTGGATTAGCTTTTTCAGTAAATTTGCCCAAAACCAAGGCAAAAATAACTCGAAGTATAATTACCAATAATTCGTTTTTTGCTCTCAGTATTGGATCTGTAATAACAAAAGCACAAGAAGTATACAGGCTTTTTGAAAACATTGTTAATTCAGTGATCTTTGAATCAAAACCTGCAAAATGCTAGTGCGTGGTCCAATCTGTTTGCCTGCAGTTTTAAAAAATGCCCGTTTAAAAACTGTTTAAGAAAACTGAATGTTGCATCGAGCGAAGAAGTTTTAATCGTCAGATCAGATCGTACAGTCCGGGGACTGTGAGCGAACTGTATATGAATGGATACTAGTAGTAAATTTAAAAGATCACATTCTGTATAACAATTTATATGTATCTGTATCTGTAAGGTGGGGAGGGTGGGTTGCTCCACAACACTTATGCCTCTTAATGCCCATTTTGCGTCTTTCAGGGGCATATAGGACCTGCCTCTTAACTTGTCAAAACTTGCTGGTTGTAATTTTTCTTTATAAACTTACTTTTCATTGAAAGAAAATTAATTTTCATAATTTACTTGTAATTTCATTATTAATAACTAATTTTGATTAGCCTAAATATTTTACTTGAATAATACTATGAACGTGTTTAGAGACCGTCGATCCAATAGCGAGAAGGTGAATTTTCGGAATCCATGTTTTTTTTCTTCTCAAACATAAAAATGATAACTTTGCATTTTCGAGCCTTCATCAAATCGGGATTGATTTTAAAATTACTGATTTTGTAATAATTTTTGTTTGTCAACTTTTTACCATACATTGTATAGTTTAAAATTTACAAAAAGGCATATTTTTTTGTCGACTTTTGTCATATTTTATGTCATTGATCAAATGTAATTTCTACGTTTAGGCATTCTAACGACCTGTCGAAATGCTGCCAGTGATGTGTGCCAGTGGGAACTGACAGTTTAGATATGGCTATGATATGGCAAACCTGTGGGCCTGTTGTCATTGTCAGGGTCAATGGGTCAATGATACATATTATATAGTTATATAGATTGCTCAAAGCGGGTCGTTTGCAAGCGGCCATATTGCCTGGCAAGTGTTCATTAATTTGAATCGGTTTAGCAAAAATGTGTTTTAAAACCAATTTGCAGCCTTTGAATATATTAAAAAAAAATAATTACCTACAAGTTTACTTCAAGGCATAAGCTTATTGTGACGAAAGTCTAATTTATTTTTGGTTCATTTATTTAAAAACACACTATTTACAATTTATTTCAGACGTACTATTTAATTTATATGATACTCAGACACTAACAATTCTAATTTATTTATTACACTTTAACTTTTCAATACAACGTTCTATATTCCACTAAACTCGGCGCTGATACGTCGGCTATTTATATTAGTCCAACTCCGCTAGTGAAAAATGCTAGAGGCTCGCGAAGATTCTACTTCGATGACTAAACGGCACTCCCCGCCGTTTCAGCTGTTTCTAGCGCATCAGCGGCAGGCATTTCGTCGTTTCTTGTATATTCGAGACGCGGTCTGGCTGTTTCCACACGTCAGCGTTGCTTCGATTACGAGTCGGTTGCGTGCGTACACAGGGTCGGATTAGGAATTCATGACATTATGTTTATTTTTAAAAATACGGATGATCACTCTATATAATTATCTATAGCATCGACCCTGTCAAATCACCAGGCCCACAGTGTTGCCATATAATAACCTATCATGTGCCTATCAGTGGCTTGTCATTACCTACGGGCAACCATTTTGTTTGGAATGTCTAATTGTCTAGATCATGTAGGTCTTTTTAATTTTAAAATTAAAATTTCAATTGTAATATGTTAAAGTACATTTCATTAAGGTATTGGATGTAACAACGATGATTTACACTATTAATGATATTTTTAATATGCACCTACCTTTTCTAAAAATTCTACTTTTTTCAGATTTCAAGTTAAATTAAATTCGTGCCCCGTTTCTGTTTTATGTTTGCCAAATGCAGTTATAATATTTTGCGCAACAAGAATTTTTTATTATATGATATTTCGATATTTAATTTCATATTTCTCCATCTCTCTCGAATTGTTTTATTATAAAAGCACAGTAGTGTTTCGTTGAATTAACTATCTGAATGTACTTTTTATAGTTCGTTTTGAACAAATTTCAGAGATACTTGCTAAAACTTTAATTTGACATGAATATAATTTCACCAAGCACATAAATTTTAGAAAACGAAAGACTGTCCCATTTCCTGTAGAATTTCGGTTTAACGGTCTCTACTAATGACTTCTCCAAGTGTTCCTGAGTGTCCTGTAACGCTTTAAGATCTTACAGAATGTTCCAATATTGGGACACGAACTGAAGTTGACCCTTCTGACCGCAAGACACAAAATACAAGCGCAAAATGTCTGCGTGTTTTCTTTGCCCGCGTTTGTAAATGTTTGTTCAAAGAAACTTGGACATAAAGAGAGTACGGTTGAATAACTTTTTATGTTTGTATACGAGATTGAGGGAAAAATTACGGTAAAATAACAAATTAGGATTTTAATAAAAAAATAATAGCATTAACTGATGTCTTGTCAAGGTAATATATTTTTCCGTCATCATTTCTTCAAATATTCTCTCATCTTTTTCAAACAACATTCTTCATCTACCACGTTTTTGAAACTTGAAATTTAACGATTTTAATATTAATTTAGAAAATGTGCTTTAAAATTTGGCAATTCTGATTCTTCTTTGACGTGTTTGGGTACTTCATAAGGGTGGGTAATCCATTTCTAAAGAAATATTGTTAAAACCAACCTTCTTATCGCAATTATTGTAAAACAATCGATTGTAAAAAATGGTTTTAGAAAATAATTTCTCAATAAGACTTTATATTGTATATCCAGAGTATAATTAAAAAAATCTTCAATTAATTAATCAGTCAAAATGTTGATTGCGCACTTTTATATTCCGCATCGGCGAAATCCCAACTCTTTGAAGTTACCAGTCTCGGAACCCTCAGTATTTACAGAAGTGATTTAAGCAATGAATTCCAAAAAAACCGCCCCTCACTACACAGAAATACACAACTCATTTTCCCCAACTAAATTATTCACATCTAATTTACCGATGACTCTGTTTAAATACTTTTGGTTCGCAGCCCTTGAAACAGGGGCGTATCTTCGAATCCATATAGGAATTCACCACTAAAAATACAAAATTTAATAGAAACATACTTAAGAAATGGTTGTTGAAATAATGTGGAATTCATTAATTGAATTACCCATGGGCAAATTATGTCATTTTTTTTGCGTTTGATAGTCTTGGTAGGGGAGCCAGTGGCACTTTTAGGTGTGTTACTTGCGAAAGGCAAAATTACAATTATAATTCACATTGTTACCTTACAAAAAAAAAAAATAGAATCAGGAGCCCTCGATGAAGACGTCTTAAAAAGCCAGTGCAGAAAATGCTATCATAGAAGAAACTTTTTATTAGTAACATTAATAGAAAAAAGTTTGCTGCCACCTTCTTGAAATTCGATTCACAGACTTTCTTGCTTGCTGATTGGGCAATTTACCGCCAGATCTATTACAGCAAACGATTTTCAATAATAATATATTTTTAATCCATCACAGAAAAAAATAAGCCTTGCGTAAATAAATTATATTATTATAATAATTTTGTTTTTCAAACTTGAAAGTTTTCCTCTACCTCTACCAAGATGGCAGCAAACTTTATTTTTATTTTCTTTATTGGCTTTATGAAGCTTCATATCTGGTGCGTCTGAGGCAAAGTATTTATATCTCATACAAGGTAAAAATTAACGATACAATTATGCCTGTGCAAATGTGTACCACAAAAAACTATGACTGGTTCCCATAGAAATTCATAGAAATTCATAGAAATTCATAGAAATTCATAGAAATTCATAGAAATTCATAGAAATTCATAGAAATTCATAGAAATTCATAGAAATTCATAGAAATTCATAGAAATTCATAGAAATTCATAGAAATTCATAGAAATTCATAGAAATTCATAGAAATTCATAGAAATTCATAGAAATTCATAGAAATTCATAGAAATTCATAGAAATTCATAGAAATTCATAGAAATTCATAGAAATTCATAGAAATTCATAGAAATTCATAGAAATTCATAGAAATTCATAGAAATTCATAGAAATTCATAGAAATTCATAGAAATTCATAGAAATTCATAGAAATTCATAGAAATTCATAGAAATTCATAGAAATTCATAGAAATTCATAGAAATTCATAGAAATTCATAGAAATTCATAGAAATTCATAGAAATTCATAGAAATTCATAGAAATTCATAGAAATTCATAGAAATTCATAGAAATTCATAGAAATTCATAGAAATTCATAGAAATTCATAGAAATTCATAGAAATTCATAGAAATTCATAGAAATTCATAGAAATTCATAGAAATTCATAGAAATTCATAGAAATTCATAGAAATTCATAGAAATTCATAGAAATTCATAGAAATTCATAGAAATTCATAGAAATTCATAGAAATTCATAGAAATTCATAGAAATTCATAGAAATTCATAGAAATTCATAGAAATTCATAGAAATTCATAGAAATTCATAGAAATTCATAGAAATTCATAGAAATTCATAGAAATTCATAGAAATTCATAGAAATTCATAGAAATTCATAGAAATTCATAGAAATTCATAGAAATTCATAGAAATTCATAGAAATTCATAGAAATTCATAGAAATTCATAGAAATTCATAGAAATTCATAGAAATTCATAGAAATTCATAGAAATTCATAGAAATTCATAGAAATTCTTAGAAATTCATAGAAATTCATAGAAATTCATAGAAATTCATAGAAATTCATAGAAATTCATAGAAATTAATAGAAATTCATAGAAATTCATAGAAATTCATAGAAATTCATAGAAATTCATAGAAATTCATAGAAATTCATAGAAATTCATAGAAATTCATAGAAATTCATAGAAATTCATAGAAATTCATAGAAATTCATAGAAATTCATAGAAATTCATAGAAATTCATAGAAATTCATAGAAATTCATAGAAATTCATAGAAATTCATAGAAATTCATAGAAATTCATAGAAATTCATAGAAATTCATAGAAATTCATAGAAATTCATAGAAATTCATAGAAATTCATAGAAATTCATAGAAATTCATAGAAATTCATAGAAATTCATAGAAATTCATAGAAATTCATAGAAATTCATAGAAATTAATAGAAATTCATAGAAATTCATAGAAATTCATAGAAATTCATAGAAATTCATAGAAATTCATAGAAATTCATAGAAATTCATAGAAATTCATAGAAATTCATAGAAATTCATAGAAATTCATAGAAATTCATAGAAATTCATAGAAATTCATAGAAATTCATAGAAATTCATAGAAATTCATAGAAATTCATAGAAATTCATAGAAATTCATAGAAATTCATAGAAATTCATAGAAATTCATAGAAATTCATAGAAATTCATAGAAATTCATAGAAATTTATAGAAATTCATAGAAATTCATAGAAATTCATAGAAATTCATAGAAATTCATAGAAATTCATAGAAATTCATAGAAATTCATAGACAATAGATTTCAAACGCCTTACTGAAGTTACAAATAATAGAAACATCCCTAAAATTGTTAATATCAAACTTGTCACTTTAGTAAATAGGTATAATTTTCGACAATTTCCAAATGCAGGTTTTAAGACATGTATTGAGCGATACTTATGAAGGGCAAAGCAAGTAAATGCACACAATCTTTCAGAATAAAAGCAGGAACAATATCATTTTATTCTTTATTTGATTTAAGACCATTAGAATTTCATTTTCCTGAAAATCTTCGATATTAAAAAGTTGTGTGGTGAGCTAGCTTAGAAAGATTTTCAAAATTAATCAGAAAAATGATGGTAAGATCATTAAGTGTTTAGCCATAGTAAGTCATTCTATAAGAAATATTGATTCGTTTACGATAGTCTTTATTAAGGCCTTCCCCTTGATCTTCCAGTTTATCTTTTTATTGCATAGCACGAGTATCTTCTATGTAAGTGCCCAGACCTAAATATCAACGCATCCTTTGTAATTTTGTAAAAATATCTATAATTAACGCATATCGCACTAGTTGACTAGAATATGGAAATCGTCTGAAAGTGGTTCGATCAAAATAACAACTGGAAGAAATATCTAGACTGGTAATTATATACCTGTTCTTTTTGGCAGCCATTTTCATGAACTTTTTTGTTTCTTAGAAAACAATTATTGTTAAAGAATTGAATTAATATTGCAAAGTGGTCAAATGAAAATTTAGTTTTTGAAAAGAGAAGCAATATGTTAAAAGGATTGGCGCCACTGGTTTATGCCGGTACATCTACCATTTTCCCTTGCACTCGAAATTAGGAAAAAGATACTTTCACCCTTGATTATCCCTCTCTCGGAATTTACATAACGCGATTATTGCCCTATCCACTGTTTTGTGTATTACGATGAGAACCATCATCGTTACCCCTGTTTGCAGCTCTTCCTCTTCTCTCTCCTGGACGTACAGAGCCAACAAAATAAATACTTATCAAACTAGTGCAGAAGAAGGATAAATAGAAGGTTGCCAAGAAAATTCATGCGCTGAAAAGTAGGTACAGAATGTTAAAGAAAATTTTCAAAAATAAACAATTCTACTCGAAAGTTAGAAGAACGATGTTATTTTTCATTAAAAGTTTTTTTTGCTGCTTTTTAACCAAAATATACAGATGGAATCAAAACAATGTTTGCTAAGTAGAAATCTTAATATTTTTAATGAGCATACAGGTATTGTTCTAGATCATTTGATTACAGATTTTACAGTATTTTGTTTGTTTGATAGTTTGAAACTGGTTTTTCCACAAAAATAAATAAATAAATAATTTTATTACGTCATGGATTACTTCCGATTTTTTCCTTAAAAAAAGAGGTAATAGCTATTTATTTTAAATAATAAGAAAAAAATGAAAAAATTAGAAAATTCAAAATTAAAATTAACCGAACTTTTTTTAATGCGCAATTCTTATATATCTAAAAATGTACAAGAAATTTAAGCAGATAAATGTGGTTTTTAATTTAAAAATAAATTACGATTACTTATACATGTATATAAAGTTAACTTATTGATAAATTATCAATGATAATACATGCATTAAAAAGTTTATATCAATTATTTTAAAGCTGGACACAATTAAAATTAGAGAGAGAATAAATTTTGGAGTCATCAGCATATAATACTTTGTTTGAATTTAGCTGCAAGTCCAAGTCATCAATGAAGAATAAAAATGGCAAAGGCCACAAACTGGAAGCCTGTGGAACACCGGAACTCGACATAGGATTTGAAAAAGTCTATTATATTTCTAGTAAAACCAAACTGATTTAATTTTTTCAGCAATGTTCTATAATCGTTATAGAATAAATGCCTTCAAACAAAAAATAAAATAATTCTAAATGGCCAACCCTGTATAGTACTGGAGATCGATATAAACCTTAAATCCTGTAAAATAAACCCATCCGGTAATGATAATGAATCTGATAGATTAACAACATAATAGCCCGACATTTGAATCACAATCTCGAACCTTTCATCTCTCATCTCGCATTCCCCCTTAATGCCCTTTTACAAGGCCCTCATACAAAATATCAAACTATAGAGTCTCTTCTCCATTATTTCAACGCCTCCCATGATTTATGGAGTAAATTGCTCGCGACGCGGACGCTTACGGTTACGACGCGCGACGTCCTACTTCAACGACTACAAAGGCAATGTCGCGGCGTTCCGTCATGTGATAAAGATATGTATTTATACAGGATGTTTCTTTCAATATTTGATTGTAATTAAAATGGATAGAAATATCTTTATACATGTAATGAAAATAATAAGACATTTTAAACTAATATATCTAACTTAGGCATGCAAATAATTTACCTAATAATATTAATAATCTTCTATAATATAAAAATGAATCGCAAAAGTGTTGGTAAGCGCATAACTCAACAACGCATGGACCAATTTTACCAATTCTTTTTTTTTAATGTTCGTTGAAGTCCAAGGATGGTTTTTCCGGAGAGAAAAATTCGAATAATTTCCTGGAAAACCCTAAAAACAGCCCTTTTCTTTTTTCTATAATATATATATATATATATATATATATATATATATATATATATATATATATATATATATATATATATATATATATATATATATATATATATAAAAATGAATCCCTATTTCCCTTGGTCACGCCATCACGCGTGAACGGCTGGACCGATTTCGCTAAAACAAAGAATGTTGTATATCATAAAGCATTAGAATGAAATATTTTTTTAGTTAATTATACGAATTCGAAATCAATATTCATAGTTAAGACAGGACAACGTCTGTCGGGTTCGCTAGTATTATAATAAAATTAAACATATAATGAAAAATATTGCATGTAGGGTATCGAGAATTGAAAGCTCTTGCTTCAATAGCCAACTACTTATCCATTAGACCACGTTCGCTCAAAGGTTATATTTGTAAGACGATGTATATACCTCATTCAATCATTTGACAACTATACTCCGTAAACGCAAATTTTTAGAATTCGTCAGGTGATAAGATGGTTAAGATTACGGAACAAAATACCTGCTTTCAGCAGAGTTTCGCACAGCAGCTTCGTTTAAAACGAAACATGATTTTAAGACAGTGTTGCCATGTCAATCAAAACTGGATTAATAATAAATATAATATTGCTCCATCTGTTGTATAAAAGGACTCTTAAATATGACGTATCAAAATTACCTCCGAGTCTTCTGCTGTAGCCTTAATATGCAGTGGTAGTAGAAGAAATATTTTTAGGATCAACCAGTGGTTCGTTGGTAATATTTTTTAGACACGGAGTTAGTGCTTGATGTGGTGGCTTTCTGTATACAGGGTGTCCCGAAATTAGACGGTCATATTTTACCAGCGTAATCTACATCCTAAAATGGGAATAAAAGTTCATATAAACATAGGTCCGAAACGTTTCGTTTTCGAAATACAGGGTGTTACATGTAAAGTCCTGATAGCACATATTTGTAAATATTTTCTAAAATTTCTTTAGTCACCGGTTGTCCAAATTAAAAAAAATAAAATACAATTTCTGATTTCACAGGCCTACTAATTATGGTTTACACTTTTGAATAAGATAACATCAATTTATCATGAAATTTTAAAATGCCTTTTTCTTGAAAATGGTGCATCCTAGCGAGATGCAACAAAAATAGCTTTATTAAAAAGAAAATATTGGTTTACCAAATTTTATAGTCAAAAATGTTAAAAACTGTCAACAAAAAAAACTTTTTACCCTAAGCCCCCCTAATTTACCCACCTGTGAAGACAATTATCTCTGATCATCTTCCTTCGATGTTAAACACATCTCTCTTTGCGTTATTCCACCAAAAGCTACCATCTTTCCGCAACTTGAAAAATACCCCAAAAAAACCTTCGACTTCTTCCGACACTCAAGCATCAAATCTCTCCTCGAAATTCTCCAGTATAATCCAGAATATTGCTCGTACATCGTATAAATCATTTCTTTAGTCACCGGTTGCCCAAATTAAAAAAAATAAAATAAAATTTCTGATTTCACAGGCCTACTAATTATGGATTACACTTTTGAATAAGATAACATCAATTTATCATGAAATTTTAAAATGCCTTTTTCTTGAAAATGGTGCATCCTAGCGAGATGCAACAAAAGTAGCTTTATTAAAAAGAAAATATTGGTTTACCAAATTTTATAGTCAAAAATGTTAAAAACTGTCAACAAAAAAAACTTTTTACCCTAAGCCCCCCCTAATTTACCCACCTGTGAAGATGATCAAAAACTGGGATTTAGTCCATTAAATAGAGCGTAAAAAGGTAAGCATTTGTACCAAATTTCACTTAGTTATCTTTAAATGTTTAGAAAATATTTACAAAAGAGTGTCATCCGGACTTTACTTTTAACACCCTGTATCTCGGAAAAGAAACGTTTTTGGACCTATGTTTATATGAACTTTTACTCCTATTTTAGGATGTAGATTATGATGTTAAAATATGACCGTCTAATTTCGGGACACCCTGTATAGTAGTCCATTCGTAGAGGAAACAACAGTCGGCGGAACACACTCTTGCAAGCCTCAAATGCACTCAAATGCACACCTACTTCCCCCTATTCCCAAATATTGCACTCAGTGCACCAGCTTAGAACATTGTGCTTCCAGATGTGCCAAAAAAACCAATCCAACGACGAGTAGCATCACAAGCCAGCTGACTGAAAAAGTCAGAAATGCCCACCTCTGCCCAAATTGCCAAAGCTTACTCGCCGTCCAGTGAGAGACAATTATCTCTGATCATCTTCCTTTGATGTTAAACACATCTCTCTTTGCGTTATTCCACCAAAAGCTACCATCTTTCCGCAACTTGAAAAATACCCCAAAAAAACCTTCGACTTCTTCCGACACTCAAGCATCAAATCTCTCCCCGAAATTCTCCAGTATAATCCAGAATATTGCTTGTACATTAGGACACATCGTATAAATCATTTCATTTCGATCGACAACCTTCAACATTTGTCAATAAACAAATGCAGAGAAAACACAAATAAAATAAAATTACGCAATGGTATATAGAAGTAAACTTTGTGATAAACTTTTTACAAAACTATTGATAACCGAAAGAAACCATTATCTTATTATTCTGGAAATCGAATTCAGCAATGTGCAATGCAGTGCAGTAGCCATTCGTATTAATGCATGTATCAAGATAACAGATATCTAAAATTTAAACGCATTTTGCTTTAGTTAACTGATAAGAGTTACGATGATTATTGATGCCATTATACAAACCTTAGTAGTAGATGAAATAAAACGAAGGAATTCAAAAAGAAACTACACGCAAATTGATCTAAATAAAGTAACAGAACTGAGTGATGTAATAGAGAAAAATGTGTTCAACACTAGTTATCTGGAAGAACTCAAAATATGTGCCAAAAAGTTGCTACAACAGAGAAATCAAGAACTAAAAACATTAGAAGAAAATATAGTAAAAAAAATTATATACAAAGCAGTTAAATTAATTTTTGCAAACACTACACAAGAAGAGAGATTTTTGTACTTAAACCATCTTTTAGAAACAACTTATGATTTACTGGTTCAAAATTTGATTCAACTAAATCAACATTCTTCTGTTATTTCAAGAGATGATTTTAAATTCATTACAAGGACTTTCATACCTTTTGTGAAGCTTGAAGCAGTATTAGAACATAATAATAAATATGACATTGAAGAGTTTATACAATATTTGCAGAATCCCGAAATTTTACGTGAAGATACTTATGAAATTATTAAAAAGAAGTTCCATAAGCAAGATTTTGAATATATAAATTTCGAATTAATACCAATTACTGCTAAAATTGGTTTTTTAGGTGTATATGCGAATTTAAAAATTTGTACAAGATTGAACGGTCAAAAAACAATTAGTAATTTTTTTATTAAATTTCTACCTAAAGGAGATGATGATATGCATCAAAGTGTCGCAGTTAACTCTTTTGTTAAAGAAAAACTATTTTACACCAAATTCATCGATCTACTCGATAAAATTGGGACAGAAGATTGGAAGTTTTTACCTAAATGTTATTTAGTTTCTGAAAAGTTTGTAGTTCTAGAAGATTTGTCGATTCAAGGTTACTTTTCTTTTAAAATATTCACTAATTTGGACCATGAATATTGTTCTCTAACTGTAAAACGATTAGCAAAAATGCATGCGGGTTCTATATTATTAGAAGAGAAATTGAGTGAAAAATTGGGCAGTACAATAAGAATCGATGAATATTTACCAGAAATGATATCGGAAACTCATATTATAGAAAATAGCTTTAATGCTGTAAGTGTGGAACATATTTTGGAATATCTGAAGAAATTTCCTCATATTGTTAAAGATATTACTATGGAAGAATTTCAAACTAGAGCCAGAAGAAGTTTAAAACAAATTTATAATAAAGTTAAAACATCTGAGAAATTTAGAAATGTGGTTACTCACGGAGATATTTGGTGGAATAATATTTTTTATAAATGTGATCAGAAACATCATCCTACAGATTGTTTACTGTTAGATTTCCAACTTATTCGGTATGTACCACCCGTTATGGATATTTTGCTATTCTTGCATATCAACATTAACAAAAAATCAAGGAAAGAACTTACAGACGCCCTCCTTGATGAGTATTACACTGAATTAAAATTAATTTTAGAAAAACATAGCATTAGTATAGAAAAAATTATTTCACATGGTGATTTGTTAGAAAGTAAGGAAGATTTAAAAATTTTTGCAATATATTTATCCACACTTTATCACTATCTGAATGCGCTTCCCTCTGATTCGAACATATTATCAAATCCGGAACAGGTTACGAAATTTTGGAGCGAAAAAGATTATAGAATTAAAATTTTTGATCGATTATGGGATACTATTAAAACAAATCAGTGGATTGAAGAAAATGTTGTGGAATTGTATGAGTATTGTCTGAAAAATATGTAACTAATATTTTTAGAAACGAAAGTAATATAATAATTTGTTTGGTTCACATTCTCTTTTTATCTGTTAAGACAAAATGAACAGCAACTCAACAGCTTTAAGTATCTATTGTTATGATATATCCCTGAGTGGTGTAACATTTATTATGTTTCAATTATTTAAATTTATGTGTACGCCTATGTTGGATGACATAAATTATGATATTTGAAGTGCCACTAAGTTAGGTGATATATGCTAAAATAATTACTTACTTTTCACTATTTTGATAAAGTATAAATTCTATTTTTCTTTGCCTAGCATGAGCTATCTTGTTCTCGGGTCGTGAGGTTCAGACTGCACAGATTCACATCCATTCAATAAATAAAACTGATTCGAATAGAATTATAATCAAGGACAAAAAAGAATAAATGAAATTAAATCAAACTTGTACAGTTGTCTCTTTATCTAAATTACAATATAGAATAAGAAGCTTAACACAAACGTAAATTGTGTTGCCTATACAACCTAATAATGTTTAAGCAATGAACGAATATAGTGTTGCCTATACAACCTAATAATGTTTAAGAGATAAACGAATAATTATTTGTCGCGAAAAATAGACTAACTTGGTGAATTATTAGATTTATGAGTTGGCAAAACATACACTTCTGACAAAGGTTGACCCAAAGCATGGAGGAAGGATAATTAAGAGTTGCGTTTCTTTGAAGAAATATGGGATTTGCATATGGGTAAGGGATTTGTCCAACTATTTCTCAGTCGGTAATATTTTATTTTATTTAAAAATTAGCGGGATTTTGTTTGCAGCTCTACTTTAATTAGTATAACTAAAATTTTTCATTTTTATTGGCATTTTATACAACACAGACAAGGTGCAAGATGTAACAAAATGCCAATCAAAATGTAAAATTTTATGACCCATAATTTTAGGAAGGGTAAAATAATGTAATATAAAATAATTGTATTATCTATTATATCATTAAAACTAATTTATGATAAATTTTCTAAATAAACAATATTTTAATAAAACAACTAAAACTTTCTGTAAACTTGGGTAGGTAACAAAACACATTAAGGAGAACCATCCATATAAACTGAAACAGAAAAAATTCAAAGTAGTATTTTAACTTCATATCATTTTGAATCTCTTTTTTCTTTTAGACATTGTCACAGTTTTATACTTTCATTATAATATTTTATAATTAATAATGGTAGTCCCTTCATCTTTTAATTAGATGTAGTACTTTTAAAAAAACAGATGTCTGCGGGATCAAGCTTTGAGGTCCTTCTTTGATTCGCAAATTTTACTTTGCTGTTTTCTAATTATAAAATAGAGTTTCTTCTCCCTTGGAGCTAACCATTCAGTGGATTGATTTAAAAATTCAAGAGCTAATTATTGTTTTTTAGGTAATAATTATATTTCATTGGATGAAATTTTAATCGAATGTAACTTTATAGTATTACTCTTTACTGTTAATTTAGCTTTCAAGGGTACCAAAGGTAAAGCTAATTTACAGTCTACCTATAAATGGTTTTTCGCAAGTGGAATGATGAAGTTTATGCGGCATCATTTAGTTCCTTGCTTAATATCGGAAGGAAATAAAAAAAATGTGTTCTTAAAATGTACAGCATAAATTGGACAGTCAATTGTACTATTTACCTTTATACAAACAACGCTATTACAATTAGATATTATGAATTTATTACGAACAGGACCTGCTAAACACATGTTAACACATCAAAATATCTTTGCTTAATTTTAAATTTAACATGTTTAACTAAAATTAAATAAAAGTAAAAGTACTTACCACGTTTTATTCAGCAACCATAACCATATTGTTTTGTTCAGTTTTGTCCAGTTTTGTCATTGTATTGTATCGGTTCGAACGGGTGACAATCCCAAAGTCAGATTTACATTGTACAAATAATTGATTAATTCATGTTTTCCAAATAATTGTAGTATTTATATAAATTAATAATTTTAAAACAATACTTACCGTGTATTACTTTTGTTATTAAGCGAAATATATTTGAATTATTTAATTATTCAGTGTACTTTAAATTTAAATATCATTTTATTATTGTAAAACGGACTGATATGCGCGGATGTGTTGCGCACTAACCTGTTGATATAACGCGCATATGTTACATATGGTCTGTGATATGTTATAAGCCCCCCTGTTCCAAAGTCTAAGATCATAAGATACAATTAATTATGTTTAACGAACATGGAGTACAAAACATTTTCTAAAGTCACAAATCACTTTGAACTTGTTAATTAAATGAGCAGGTAAGTTAAAACGTGATAATGGTTTCTTACTGACCTTGAGGTACGACAATTACTGACGATTCTCCTTCCTACAGTAATAATTCAAAGGTTTGTCTTAGAAGAATTTTGCGTGACACTACAGGCTACAGCCAAACTCGTGGAAATGAAGCCAAGTTCCAAAGGCGCATTGTAACTCTAACATTGGAAATATGATTTTGGTAAGTTGGAATTATTTATTTACCATTTTTAAATAAGAAAATAAATTCCCTTTTAGGTTATGTTAAAATTCACTTTGGTTTTTATTGACAAACTAATGTCAAATTCCGAAAATAAGTTGGCGAATTACTTAAAACAATTGCCGAACAGAGCAAAATTGCACTTTGCTTCTCCTAGCACGGCCAAAATGCTACTGAAATTGGATTCTACGGGATTTTACTGCCAAAATTGATGTAATTTTTTTAAATGTCAAATTTAAAAAAATTTAATATAAGAGTTAAAACGACCCAAATATGTTTAAAACTAATGTACAACCTATTCTAATTATTAAATACCATACTAAACACTGTTCCTTTGCCATTTTAAGCTTCTATAGTCAATTTTTTATCTCTTCGTAGAGGTTAGATTAATTTCTTCATATTTGATTTAAAAAATGTTATAGCAGTGTTCTTGTTATTAAAAATTTTCACTACACCTTCCTTATATTGTACGTTTCACTTCTTACATACTAAATTAGCCTAATATCATGATTTTTTTACCAACTTTAAATTCCTTTGATTGCACCAAGTATTGAGTACCTAATGGTAAATTGGCCAAATATTTATCTCTTATTATACCCCAAACCTTAACATATCCTTATTTTAAACTACTTTTATTATTAAATTAGTCACATTCATGGTAATTTTATGAAATTATGAAAATTTATTCACATGTGTGGATTAATGTCAAATGTGGAAAACACTACTTTTAATTTTAACTTATAGTAAATATCTAACATTACTATAAATGTTTTAAATGTGTTATACCAGAAGAAATATGTACCAACTAACTTTATTTATGATTAGAGTTTACAATTTTATTTCAGTAAGGTAGTCTGTTCCAGTGCTTTTGTAGTAGTTAAATTTTACGATTCAACATATGTTAAAATTTTACTAAGTCTGTTAATTAACTAAATATTCAACTTTCTGATCATAACTACATTAAGAACATTAATAAAGGTTTGTTGTCATCATATATAATTATTCCCATGATCATTTTTATACACAGGGTGTGTTTTTGTGAATAATGAAACATATACTTTCCTAATTAAATTTGGTATTTATTATTTATTTTTGGGTCTTGAGATGTTTATATCATCACACTATTGATATAGATGCGGGTTTTGTGTATGCTCCTGATCATTTTCAAATTAGGGAGGCTAGTGCGATTTGTGCCTTTGTATTGATTTTGAAATTTGTTTTGTAAATTAGCATAGAAACAAATTTTACTAAAACTGTTTTATGTTCGTCAAAATTGACAATAGATGAGTAAATATCGAGATTAATATTCATAAACATTTAACGCAGAAAGTGCATTGAAAAGAAACACCCCTTTAAAGATATTCCCCTCCCTGAAGCTGTTTTTTGACGATATTTTCGAAACCGTTACCAATAAATACTTTAAATTTTGGGTTTCTCTTGAAATTGATATTCTTAATGTAAGAATTAGTTTAAAAACTTCTTCTAACTGGGATGTCACAACTAGGAGAGAGAGAGAGAGAGAGAGAGAGAGAGAGTGGTGTAATAAGTGCTATTTTTATCTTCTACATTTTATTATGTTTGACACCATACTCATAAAATTCAACTTTTTTGCGACTAAAAGTTACTCTTTGGTTTAGTTCGATAATATTGATTGTTTTTTCAGAATAGCACTTCATGCTAAATTTAGATTTAGTATTCCAAAACTATCAAGTTTTTTGTGACACTTTTTTTACTTCCCTCGATAAAAGGGGAGGTATTGTAATCGTGAAAAGTCACCATCCGAAATTATTTCAGATTTTTACGTTTCCGGGTTCCTAGATTACATTAAACATGTTTCCCCATTCAATCGTTATGCCTGTCGTCATCTGTCTGTTAGCGCTATTGCTCAAAAACGGCTCCTTTCTGGCTCAAAACCAGTAATCTTTCCGATCAGTTATATACAGGGTGAGCAGTTTAAAAAGAATAATTTATTTTTAAAATGTCGGCAGATTTCGACTAAAATTGATATTAGAGTAATATAGAAGTCATAGATAACAGATCCTAAATAAGTTTGAAAAAATTCAAAATGGCGCTGAAAGAATCGTATTAATTCAAAAAAGGACCCTCTTGAATTAAAATAATAAAAAGCGTCCCTTTGGTTTGTGTAACTGGACTATTTTGAAAGGAGCCAATCGCTATCGTTCAATAACGTGACGAAGAACACTAGGCGGACGCGACATAAGAATCGAGTGGGATCAAGAAAACTATCGATGGAAGGTGAAAAAGGGGTTTTTGGTACGATGGTTATAATTTTAAATTATTAAAAAAATATGCAAAATGTATAATAGAAGAACGACTAAGAAAAAAAAAAAACAAGTAATAACAACAAATAACTGTTTGTAATATTTATTTGGGTAGAAGAAAAAATTAAGTCGATTGCATTGCATTACGTATATTATATTAGGGATATAAAAGTAAACGATTGACTAGGAATATTATAATAGGAATTTACAGTGTCGGACTTCCAGGACCGGTTCAAAAGGTAGAAGGGACAACTATCATTTTCTTTTCATGGCCCGTATCATTGAAGAGCAAAAAATGGCCTCTTTGCACACTGATACTTTTTTTCGAGGTTACCACGTATTACGGGCGGGTTCCTTCATTCTTTGTTCTTTTCAAGGACCCACTGCCTAAACGAGGACCCACTGACTGTACGAGGTCCAACTTCCTGATCGAAGGGCCACTGCTTAAACGAGGGCCTACCAGTCTTTTGACCAGTAGACCGACGCTGACGGCTTAGTCCGGCACTGGAAATTTATTATTTAAAAATGTCTTCTATCTGTAAAAATATGTTTAGATATAGAAAAGGTCCTTTCAAAATCTACTGATGTAATAGAATAATACTGTGATTTGGGAAGTAATGAACAAGGCCAACGTAAAACTTCTTTAGAAAATTTACACTCAAAAGTTTTCCTTATTTCCAGTAAATTAGTAAATAGTGCAAATCGTTCATTGGGATTTATTTATAGACATATTTCCTTTTTTTCTATAAAAACTGTTAAAATTCAATACAATGTGTTAAGCCTAAATTAGATTTTAGATGTCTTTTGTAGGGAGATGAACTACAAATATATTTATCGCCAATTGAAAAGACCCAGAACAATTTCTTAGATACTTGTATTTTAAGAAATATCATTTGTAATCGGATTATACAATTATAAGATCATCTAGGTTAAGGGCAGAATTTAATATTATATCATTAACAAGCAGACGTAAGCTGATAATGATGCTTTTTAACACGCTTATATTAGCTTCACCTGTATGTATGTACCCAGACAACACACCAAATCGCAGAGATGTCCACATAATATCTTTTGTGGATATCCAATATATCCACAGGATATCAGAAATATTCCGTGGATCTAATATGGATATCCAAATGTCCGTTTATATCCAGAATATAGAAGATATCCTAATGGATATCCAGCAAAATATCTAATGGATATCTTCCAGACAATACAAGAAATCCCAGAGATATCCACAGAATATATTTTGTGGATATTCAATATATCCAATATGGATATCCATCCAAAAGTCCGTCTATATCCCAGGATACAGAAGATATTCGGATATTCAGAAAAATATTGTATGGGTATCTTTAGTAGAGGTTCATAAGTAACCAATGATTATTGAATAACGTCGAAAGAAAATAGCAGAGACAAAAATATTTTCAACACTCAAAATATTTTCACCACTCTGCCTTTGATTTTGCCAACTAAGGAGAAAGTCATCCTTATTAGGACTCTTCAACAATAAATGGAAATTCTCGACTCCAGTCTCTAATGGAGTAGATGCGAAAGTGGTATCGCCATCTATACTTAGTAAGCAAAATCAAATAACATCTAATGGATATCCACGATGGTTTGCGTTTGCGCCTAGACTTTGATATATTTGCGTGGAGCGCTTTGTCCATATTTCTCGTACATCGAGCGCCCGACGCTTTTTTCACAATAATACTAGTATTTTCCTTTTATTATTGTTTTAAGCTTATTTGAAAAATTATTTTTAACTTTTAGTTTGATATGCTCTAAAAGCGTGTTTTTTAGTTTTTTTAAACTGAAATTATACATTAACAATACATTCATAAATTTACCATATTTATAACATTCATCGAGTCTCTCCTGGCTAAAATATTACTTATCTATCTATTCATCTTTGTTCCATCTATTTTTGCTTTGAGCTTCCTTCTGACACTTTCATTCGTTCTTATTTAGTGTAGTATCTATGTTTTTCAGAATATCAAGTGTTATACCTATCTGATGCGAAGTTCATCTTCAGTAAACCTGCTTATTTGACATCTATCTTGATTGATCATTCGTTTCTTGCCTATAACTATTATACTTATCCAGAAGTTGCTTAGCCTCGGCCGCATTATGTCTAATTCGGCCAAAACACAGCCTTGGTAAACAAATATCTATTTTATCCTGGCTTCATTACAATGATCGATGGCTTAATACAAAAACTCAAGTAAAGTGTAAAATTATCCCTTGTCCAGTACTTACACTCGTATACACTTGAGTATTGGCCTATTTTATTTTTGATTGATGACGTATACATTTAAAAATACCGTTTACCTAAAAATAAAAATATTTAATTTTGATATTTTATTTAACTCTATCAAAACATTTTAATTATTATTTTCCATTTATATGGCTTATACCCGACCTCTAGTAGCTGACAATTTTGCTGTCAATTGCCGCCACATATTCAATAATGACATACGTTTTATTAAATTAATCGTGTTTAATATTTGTTGACATAAAGAGATAGTAATTTAAAGTGACGTCTTGTATTACTTCGAATGAAAAATCGATAATGCAAGTTTTCTAACCTAAAAAATCGTGATTATATCGCAAACAAAACTGAGTTGGGTCTTAAATAAAAGAAAGATGATCCGTGTCCTGATTTAATAGAGTTACCACATATTGCTTCTAAACGTGTACAGTTTTTTACGATTTTCCAATTTAGTGATGGCATATTGTTAAATTTTTGGTATGTTTAATTTTTGGTATTACGCTTTATTTTTTCATTGTAGGTATATAGTACTGCAAGCAGGTACATCTTCTAGATTTGTTCTTGGAGCAGAGTTGATATTTTCTTTCAAGACATGGGATGGTGATTGCCATGGCGAAAGTAATAAAGAAAACGTTTTGCATTGGTTTCAATATCAGTTTTTACAAAACTTAGAACCTTCTACAATTATTATGAATAGTTACCACAGTACGGTGGTCAATACAGCACCGATAACAGCTGAAAAAAAAGTTATAGATAACTGGTTAATTGAACATGATATTTCTTTTGAAACAACATTGGTCAAAACACAGTTATAAAATTTGGTACAAATATAAGTTAATGTAAAAGTTCCTAAATGTATTTTGTAATCCATATTAGAGTTCAAATCATTAAATTAAAAGGTTCAAAAAGAAATTAAATTGCAGGAAAACTTGCTTTTCCTAAACACCTCTAGCCTGTACAGAATGTAACAAAATGGAAGACGAAGTTTAAGCACGACGCCATAGTCCCAATGCGGATAGTCCATTTGAGTTTTACAGTATATTTTTTGTACGACTACCTATTTTAAAAATTATTTTAGGTTATTAAGAAAAAATAACTATTTTAAAAATAATTTACAACTTTTACTAATTTATAAACTAAAAAAAAGGATTTAATTTAGTTAGTCTCCAATACTAGATTTGAACCCGGGACCTTTGCATGGCAACTTAATTTGCTATCGACACAACTACTATTTTCGTTTAACCAGAACATTCTAAAACTGAAATAAAATACACTGTGTTTCATTTAAAAAATATTTTTATTTTCCTGGCAAAAGTGTAACATCCAAAAATATTTTTAAAGTATGCGTACTTATAGAATCTTTCTGCCTTATTTTCACCTGTGTGATACGCTGTTAAAATTTAGGAACACCCAGAATAATGAATCCGCGAGATTGCAATAATATTGTGGAATACCCTGTAAAAATAAATTTCATATCGTTTCGACTGAAAACCTTCGACCTTTGTTAATTAACAAATGTAAAGGAAATAATTTTTTTTGTCTAAATACGCAATAGTTTGTTTTCAAAATTAACAAAACTATAGACTACCTATTGAAAATAAATTATCTTATCATTTTGGTAATCGAACAATGTGTTGATAACTGCTCGTATTAATAATATTAATTAAGTAATTAATAATATATAAAGAAGAGATATCTAAAATTTAAAATATTTGCTTCAGTTAGTATATTGATAGAGTATAGTGATGATTATTAATGCAATTATTCAAACCTTAGTGGATGAAATAAAGCGAAGCAATGTAAAAACAAACTACATGCAAATAGATCTAATTAATGTAACAGAATTAAGTGATATAATAGAGAAAAATGTGTCTAACATTGATTATCTGGAAAACATTAAAATATGTGCCAAAAAGTTACTACAACAGAGAAATCAAGAATTAAAAATATTAGAAGAAAACATAGTAAGAAAAATTATATACAAAGCAGTTAAATTAATTTTTGAAAACACTACACAAGAAGAGAGATTTTTGTTCTTAAACCATCTTTTAGAAACTACTTATGATTTACTGGTTCAAAATTTAGTTCAACTTAACAAACATTCTTCTATTATTTCAAGAGATGATTACAAATGCATTATAAGAAGTTTTATACCTATTGTGAAGCTAGAAGCAGTATTAGAACATGATAATAAATATATAATTGAAGATTTTATCCAATATTTGCAACATCCTGAAATTTTAATAGAAGATACTTATGAAATTATAAAAAAGAAGTTTTATAAGCAAGATTTTGAATATATAAATTTCGAATTAATACCAATTACAGCTAAAATTGGTTTTTTAGGTGTATATGCGAATTTAAAAATCTATACAAGATTGAATGGTCAAAAAACAACGAGTAATTTTTTTATTAAATTTCTACCAAAAGAAGGTGATGAAAATCAAACTATTGCAGTAAATTCTTTTATTAAAGAAAAACTATTTTACACCAAATTCATTGATCTACTGGATAAAATTGAGTCAGACGATTGGAACTTTTTACCAAAATGTTATTTAGTTTCTGAAAAGTTTATGGTGTTGGAAGATTTGTCGATTCAAGGTTATTTTTCTGTTAAAATTTTCACTAATTTTGATCATAGATATTGTTCTCTAACTGTTAAACGATTGGCAAAAATGCACGCCGGTTCTATATTATTAGAGGAAAAGTTGAGTGAAAAAATTGGAACTGAAATAAGAATTGATGAATATTTTCCAGAAATGATTTCGGAAACTCTTATATTAAAAAACAGCTTTAATATCGTAAGTATGGAACATATTTTGGAGTATCTGAAGAAATTTCCTCATATTGTTAAAGATATTACGATGGAAGAATTTCAAAGTAGGGCCAGAAAAAATTTGAACCAAATTTTTGATAAAGTTAAAACCTCAGAGAAATTTAGAAATGTTGTTACTCACGGAGATATTTGGTGTAATAATATTTTTTATAAATGTGATCAGAATCATCGTCCTACAGAGTGTTTACTGTTAGATTTCCAAATTATTCGATATGTACCACCTGCAATGGATGTTTTGCTATTTTTATATACGAATATTAACAAAACTTCAAGGAACGAACTTACAAAAACCCTTCTCGATGAGTATTACACTGAATTAAAATTAATTTTGAAGAAACATAACATTATTATCGAAAAAATTATTCCGCTGGTTGATTTTTTAAAAAGTATGGAAGATTTAAAAATTTGTGCAATATATTTATCCACACTTTATCACTATCTACATGCACTTAGAGATTTTAGTTATTACGAATTATTAAATCCGAAAGAAGTCGAGAGATTTTGGAGCGAAAAAGATTTTAGAATTAAAATTTTTGATCGGTCATGGGACACTATAAAAAAAAATCAGTGGGTCGAAGACAATGTTATTGAATTGTATGAGTATTGCCTAAAAAATATGTAACTAATATTTTTAAAAACAAAGTAATATAATAATTTGTTGTTGTTGTTTTTTATTTGTTTGAGAGCAACTCATAGGTATGTTGTTTAAATTGAGGCGTTTATTTTAGAAACAACATATGTCCAAAATGTTAATTTTTCAGGAGATGAAAAAAATGCACTTTAGAAAAATGCACTGTGGAATTTATTGCAATTTTTTAAAGAACCTTTATATCTTAAAGTGATGAATATGTTATATAAAGATTTTCCAGCTAGTACCTTTGAGAAAAATCTTATTATTTTAAGAAAAACACAAAATAACTTGGACTTATGCTGTTTTTAACCCTTTCAGCACCAGCCACTATTTTTACATGCAGTAAATAATCCCAGCAAGTTAGATTCGCTCATTACCAGCAAACGTATGGTGTACGTCTGCATACCGTATACGTACGGCGTACGTCGAATGAATATACACTAGCAAGAGTATTTTATTGGAAAGGTTTCCGTTGAAAATTTAAACAAAACATTTTTTAAAAATCTATATTGAAAAAATATATAAGATTAAAAAATTAGGATTTTTAAATATGAAACAAAATTAGCAGAAACCAAATAATGTATTTCACCTATCAAAATTCTTAAAAAAAATAACTTAATCATTTTAGACACAGACCTTTTGATATTTTTAATATTTTAAAAATCATACCTGTCTCTAGGTAATAAAACCAAAATAAATATATAAAATAGAGACAGAATATTTGTTTATTAAAATATAAATTTACAATTTACCATTTTTTTACGCTATATTGTGTCAATATCATAACACAGCTTAAGCTGTGATCATAATATACTCGTATAACATAAAATAACAGGTTTTAATAATTTGAAGCTGACTTAGATACTAGAAAAGGACAAAATAAAAAAGTTAAAATTAATTTATTTATTCCTACACAATATTATAATTATAACTGTCGAAGGTATGAACATTTTATTTAAAATTACCAATTGTTTATCGTTAGTAAAATACTATCTAGGTTTAACCAACACAAGTTTATGTAACTGTATCTTTTGTGATGGTATTTATATACAAAAATAACTAAAATACTAATATAAAACAAAAAATATTAACGCGTATGATTAAAATTACTAAAACAGGCATGCATAAGGCTGGTTTATTGGGACACAAATTACAAAAGTATCTATTATCACGTCGGATGTTCGACATTGCACATACAGGGTGTTATTGAAATACACGTACATATTAAAATGGGGAATAGTATGTAATGACCAAAAACGATTGGCACCAATTTTAACTTCAAATTCTAAAATTTAAATATTGGGGAAGAGTCCCCTTTTCCGACCTACTAGTTTCCATATTTAAAGAAGTAAAATAAATCGAAATTGAACTTACCTATAGAAATTGCACTGTTGCCGTAGCAAAACCAATTAATTCAAAATAAAGTTTATTACAGTAATTGTTCAAAATGCCGTCCATTATTATTTACACACACTTGCAATCGTCTTTCCAAAGAACTTTGAACATTAGAAATTAGTCTTGGATTTTGTCGTAGTTCCTCGGTTACCGCATTAACTTTATTGGTTAATTGTTCAACACTATTAATAGGTTCATTATAAACCAGTTGTTTCATGTGACCCCACAAAAAGAAATCGCATGGATTTAAGTCCGGAGATCTCGGAGGCCACTTAGTAGGTCCATTTCTGCCTATCCACTTTTGAGGAAATCTAATGTTCAAAAACTGCCGTACGTTTAAATCAAAGTGAGGAGCGCCATCTAGTAGGTACCACATCCGTTGCCTTAATTGTAACGGTATCTCTTCTAGGAGTACTGGCAAAATATCTTCTAAAAAGTGGAGATATCCTGGCCAATTTAATCTGTTCGGGAGAACATAAGGCACGATTAAATACTGATCTATTATGCCAGCCCAAACATTTAATGAAAATTTTCTTTGATGTCCAGTTTCCCTAATGGCGTGAGGATTTTCATCACTCCAAATATGCGTATTGTGCATATTGAACACGTCATCACGAGTGAATGAAACCTCGTCAGTATACAATAATATTTTTAGAAAATCAGGAATATCAACACATTTTTGAATCATCCATTCACAAAACTCCACTCTCTTTTCTTCATCACCTGGATATAAGGCCTGGACTTTTTGGATGTGATAAGGATGTAAACCTTGTTCTTTAAGTGTCCGCCACACAACAAATGAGGACACTCCAATTTCAAGACCTAGTCTTCTACAACTTAATTGAGGCCGGTTTTCAACAGCTTCCAATATTTCTTCTTCGGCCGCCAATGTTCTTTGTGTTCTTGTTCTCCCTCGATCTGCATTGACACTCTCAAATTTTCCATGGTCTCTTAGATGCTGAACAGTTGAAATAAACGTACGACAGTCCGGAATTCTCCGATTTGGAAACCGTTCGCGATACAGGATTTGTGCTTGCCGAGAATTTTCTCCAGCTGCCCCATAAACCAGCACTATATCCGTTAGTTCAATATTCGTAAATAGTGGCATCCTAAAAAAATATTTAAAAGTAATCGTAACAACACTTTTTACCAACTTGGAAATGACGCGCTCGTGTTAGCCAGATTCGTAAATCAACTAAAATTTTAATAATCTATAGTTTCAAAAATGTATAGTTTAAAAACAATCATTTATCAACTATTCTAGTTTTTTGATAACGAGGGTAGTAAAAACCAGTCTTCGGAAATAGAAATTAATTCGAAAATCTTGGCAACATGGTTATTTCTTACAAGACTAGTTTTCTTATCATCTGACAAAAACTTGCATATTAATTACTGTTGATGTTTAAAATAGGTAAATAAACCTAATTTATATAGGTCATCCTCAACATATCAGTGAAGTACGTTTGTTTTAGAATTAATTTTCAAAAATTAATAACTCCCTTAATAAGGGGTATTTTTAAAAAATAATATTTTTCTACATTCAGTGGGGATCTGCGCAATACCCAGTTTTAATATGTACGTGTATTTCAATAACACCCTGTATAACACCAACGTTGTCGATGAGCAGTTGGTGCAAAAGTAGATGGAGTATGCACAACAGGTTGGCCACGAAATTAAATTTGCTGCAACCACCGTCGCCTAAAAATTGGCTTACCAGAATCCAATAAATCTATATCTTCGTTACGTCTGTCCACTAAGTAATCAATAACGTAATTTAAATGACCATTTATTATAGCGCACTGCAACAAGTTTCTTGAACCAGGTATACGATTTCCTGCAACAGTTATAGCAGTGGAGTAGCTCATACAATTTATCCACAACACGCATGCATCGGGTATGTTCTTATATAACTACAGGCTTCCTAAAGAATACTCTTTGACCTACAACGAATCTGACTCGGTCAATTCAGCAGTATATTCTGTTGAAATTAAATAAACTTTCCAGTTGTCAAAATATTTCAATACGAAAATATTTTCTT
This sequence comes from Psylliodes chrysocephalus, assembly GCA_927349885.1. NCBI lineage: Eukaryota > Metazoa > Arthropoda > Insecta > Coleoptera > Chrysomelidae > Psylliodes > Psylliodes chrysocephalus. The sequence continues at coordinate 59,915,329 of OV651818.1, forward strand.
TCCTGACACATGCTGTTTGATGTCTATTCAATGGAGAGTCAAATCATATCTAGAACTCCTCTATTTGGACGAATCATGCCAGTCAAAAGGGTTTTCCTATGTAGAAAGTACTCGGCGAGCCATATACTGCTATACCAAAATTATCTGTACAGAAAGTCCAGTAAATTTCGACGAAGATGTACTACTATTCTTTCTGATAGTGACAGATCTTGGGCATTGGCATTCTGAAGAGCAAATTTTTGTTGTCTTTGTCCCATATAAATTTCAAATCTGTACATATACCCGTCAGAAGTACAGAGAACAAAAATTTTGATACCAAATCTAGAACGCTTTGACTTGATTTATTGTCAGGAATGTCGGCTCTCGAATTTGTGCATCGCACAAAAAAATTAAACGTTTCCTCAGATAAAAACATATCTACAGACCTTGTAAACGATAGATCTTCATGTGGGAAGACCGCTGGGTTTGGACCAGGATTGCCAAGAAATTCTGGAACTTTATTAGGAAATCTATCTTCAAACGGATCACTTATCATATTCCACCCAGCCGGATTATTGCCTATAGATGACGCGTTACTATACTCTAACATATTTTCTCCATCATCACTATTATTAAAACTTTCACATTCACTACCTCAAGTGATATTTTCTAACAGAAAATCGGAGTCAGAATCTGAATCACTCGAGTTCATTTTAGATACTAAATAGTAAACGAAAAAAAAAAAATCTCTATTTGTGGTGGCGTAGTCTTTTTTTAAAGACAGTATTATAAATCAAACTTTTAAAAATATACTTATAGTTGTTTGACCAAGCTCTTTGAGATCTACCTATTCGGTTAATAATGTTGAATAAACATTAGTGTTAAACGATTTATTTAGTAAACATTTTTTTTTATCAAGTCACCAAGAAAGCACTGATAATTTTTTTGGGTGTAATCCATAACTCAAGAGAAGGTAAACAAACATTGTCGACTATGTTTTCGATTAATTTTTATGTGATGTACGTCGTACGTCCAAAAGTATTGCTTAAGGACGTACGTCGTACGTCCACTGGGGCTGAGAGGGTTAAGAGAGAAAAAAAATGAAACAAAACTAATATTATAAATTTAGTTTTTATTAAAGTTTAAGTTACAAAAAATAATTAGGATTCATCACAACCACTGCTGTTGTCTTCTTCGTCGATTTCTATGGCGTCATTGTTCTGCAAATCTTGTGAAAAAAATACCATCATAAAAGCTTCGATTTTTTGCATTCGCTAAATACGGTAAAAGATCCCTTAGATTTTTCAGTTTGGCAGATAATATTGGCACAGCCTGTGGATAAACTGGTGTGAGTGTTATGAAACCAGTTAATGGTTTTTTACTTTTAACAATAGAGAATCTCCATGGACCTTTATAGGTATCACATGCGAACTTGTTTTAGGGAAATTGGCGGTCTAGCTGTTTTCAGAAAATATTGGTCGGTGGCTAACTTTATATCAAATATCTTTAAGGGGTCCATTTTAACTAATAAAAAATTTCGAGGGTTTACTTCGTGCTGACAATATCACTTTATCCCACTCTTCAGGTGTCTTTACTCTTTCCAAATACGGTTTCTTTTTTTCGATTAGTGCAAAGTCTTGATCATTAGGGAGATATGAATGGCCCCGAATAGGAAACAGGTATGTAATTTTCTCAAAAATGTTTAACACATGGACCAGAATAAATAAAAAGTGCAACATAATATAATTCTTGTTTTGGCCGGGACATCTATCACTAAGCAGTACAAGACTCCTTGTCGTAAAGTTGTTACTGTTAAAAAAATGTAGCAACATGGAACACACATCATTAGCACCTTTTTTCGCTTGTCCTTCAGTGTAAGCGTAAATGGATGCCTCATCTGTATCAAGATTGTGTATACCAAATATGGGGTAGCATAACTGACGTGAATAGAATACTGGATCTGATGGAATGTGGGGAAGAGGCAGATTTTGCATGAAGTTAAAGCTAATGCAATCGATTTTTTCATTACCCTTGAAAAAAAATGTAAGCAAAATATTAAGTTTTTTCATAAAAACTATTATTTACCTGCAGTTTTTTCCAATAGTGCGTTTTTCTATAAGTTTTCTCTTATGATTAATATGCTCTTCGCTTTTACTTTGGGCATTTTTATTATACTGGCTTTTGGTGTTTTCTTTAATTTTCGCTATGGCGCGCACTGAGTCTGTGCTCCACTACCACTTGCTACTGCATTTTCCATAGTTGTACGTATAACTAAAACCTTGTGAAAGTGCAAATCGAACAATTTACTTGAAATACAACACGAGGCTAAAAACTAACCTCAATGGAATAAGTAAACAACGCTACTAAATTTGACAGGTTTCGGCTTGCCCAGTTTCCTTTAAAAACAGCATTAGTCCATGGACTTGTGCAGTTTTTAAAAGAAACGAATAAAACATGTCGTTTTTACAGAAATACTGATATTTTAGCGGTAAATATCTGGGGACGTGTGCATGTTTTTGGAAGAAATGAATCCTTGGGGTGATAGAGACACAATGGCGCCAAAATCGTATTTTCGCGAATTTTGGACATATGTTGTTTTTAAAATAAACGCCTCAATTATAAAATCATTTGTCTTTTTAAGGCCTTGTAAGGGAAGTGAGAAGTCTGAATAATAAGTCCTTAAAAAAAGACAATAAGCATCACCGAGTAAAAAAAGAATACTTCTAAACTCCCAGATACGGGCTCGGCTACATTACATTTCAATTTCAGTTGAATACAATAAAGGTGGGCATAAAAAAGTTTTAATTTCCCTAAACCTCAATCCCTAAACTTTAAGCCATAACCAATAAGCTATTAAAATCTTTCCCATACCTAACTAGCAAGTAATTATTTAGTTTAACCGCGTTTGACTAAATTTTTTATTCTATGTCAACATTTTTTCATCTATAAATATTACCAAATTAACAAATACCATATTTTCCCTTGGATTCGACACAAGAACATTGTTCGAGCTTGGTTCGAGTCTACTTATGATATTATTTTCTAAAGTGATATTAATTAAATTAATTATACAGTTTATTGATTATATAAAATTTTAATCATTATTAACAATATTTGTGTTCATTATTTTTAAATTAAAAATATTTTATATTAACATTATGATTTTTTGTACACCCATCGATTTTTTGCACAAACTACAGAACGAATAAGTAGACGATATCAGTCTATTCGTCTACTGAATGGATATAATTTAATAGGTATCCATTCCAGTAAGGATATGAAATCCACCAATCACAGCTCATAACACCTAGTCGACTATTCTCTTTAAATATTTTAAATTAGTGTCAAACTTATTGACAATATATTTTTTTACACCCACATAGATATTATATATTCTAGGTACAGACAACAGAACGAAAAATTAGATCATTGCGTTCTACTGAACAAATATAATTTTATATTCATTCTAGTAAGGATGACGGATATGTTAGTATTAAAAATTATATTGGATGTATCATTAGCACAAAGGTAAAGTACGGAGTTCCCATACAACAAAAAGTTCGGAATTCAAATCCAGAATAAAAACTTTTTTCAAAGTTTATTTTATTTTAAAAAATAATTATTACATTATTTTTAAAATGGATAGTTTATTTTAATAACAATCTTTTTAATTTTTTTTTAGATTTTCGTTAGTGGGTGGTGAAAAAAAAAATAAAATATAATATAATATCGAGTGGAATATTCGAAATGCACTCAGACGATTAAGCACTTCATCCTTGTGTGATATGGTTATCATATTCACTCATGATGTACAACCTATTATTTTAGTTATTGAGATAAAATAATTTTAATAAAACAGTCTAAAACCAATTAAATTATAAATTTTAATTTGTAAAAAATATAAGGTGGCAGCGTAAGAGTTTGAGTGTTGATTAGGTTCAAATACAGGGCGAGGCCACTTTTTAAAATTTATTTTATAAATTAGAAAAAATCATAAATTAAAATATTTGTGTTAATTATTCTTAAAATATCTATTTTATTTTAATAATCTTTAGATTAAATTTTAAAATTGTCCGACACATTTTCATATATATGTGAAAATAAAAATATTTGCATTGCTAAAATGGATCAAGTCAGACTTGATCCATTTTTCACCATTTCAATTTATTGTTTTCTTGTGCATATAAAATCATGTCAGGACTTGATACGTTTTACACATAAGAAGTATATTGCAGCTGTTTGACCTAAACAATTTTACAAAAAAGTCATATTTGCAAAATGACATAAGCAGAGGTTTGGCAACATATTATTGTTTGTGACGGTTAAGAAGTTTATTGTTCTCGGTTTTATAGACAAACTGACTGTGAAAGATGAGCAGCAGGGCACAAAAAAATTTGAATTTATTGAAAGAAAGCAGTAATGAAACTCATACTCATGAAGGTAAGTTATAAAATTATTAATTCAATTGGAAAGTTGAAATAAACTGATAACATAACCTAACTTGTTTCGTCCTGGGCCGCGTTCGGCTTCCAGTGTGGAAACGTTGCCAAGTTTATATTTTTTCCAACAAAATAGGGAAATGTATTTCAAAGTACATGTTCAAACTCTTACATAAGATAAACAACAGTTCAGGTATTATAAAGATATTCTTTGATGGTTGCAGATGGGGACGATCAGAGCAGCGAAGCTCCTTCACTGGATGAAGCTGTCCGAAAGGAAATTATCATTGACTCTGATGATTCTATTAGGGATCCAGATTTTGAACAACCCGGGACTTCATCTGGTAGTGAAAGCGATGAAGATGTAACAATTCAAATAAGACAACGACATACAACAGCAAATAGAGAGGAGCAAGTTATTGCCAACAATACCAATAGAGCCAGACATAATAGGGGCAAAAAGCGTGCAATAAAAGGAGACACGAGGGCTGTACGACAGCACAGAAAGAAGAAACGTAATACTGGCCAGGAATATGTAAATTACAAAGGAAAAAAAGAGCTGCACGCACCATGCAGCCTCTTAAACCTTGCAGAAATAAGTGTAGAGAAAATATTTCTGAAGAAGAAAGACATAAACTTTTTACTGAATATTGGGCTGTGGGAGATTATAATAGAAGAACAGCTTATGTTGCTGGTTTACTTGAAATTAAGAGAAGAGCAGTATCAAGACCCCGTACGTCTGTCCCAAATAAAAGTAAACACCACATGAATACAGTCTTGTATCATTTGCAAGTAAATGGTAGGAACGTCTCTGTAAATTTTGTTTCCTTGCAACCTTTAATGAAACTCAAAGATTTATAAGAACCGTAATTGAGAAAAAGTTGTCAAATCAGTCTGGAATTACAGTAGTTGATGGCAGAGGAAAAAGTGCACCACCAAACAAACGAACATTGCAAGATATAGAAAGCGTTCGGCAACATATACTTTCAGTGCCTACGTATGAAAGTCACTACACACGCAGAGATTCTACAAAAAAGTATTTGCCGCCATACGTCACACTGACCGATCTCTATAACGAGTACAAACAGAAATATCCTGTGAAACCCGTGTCAAGATTTGTATACGAATGTGTGTTCCACCAATTAAATATCAGCATAAAGCGTCCTCATAAAGACACCTGTGAAAAGTGTTATAAGCTATCAATGCAAATTAATCTTGATCCAACTAATACTACTCTAAAAGATGAGCTTGCGCAACATCATAAACTTGCAGACTTAGCTTATCTGTCTTATCTGTCTAAAAAGAAAGACAAAACTGTTACCAAAGACGATCCAGAAAGGAAGACTATAACCTTTGACTTGCAACAGTGTTTACCGACACCTGTAGTGCAATCATCACTTGCCTTTTACAAAAGGCAGCTATGGACTTTTAACCTGACAATACACGACAGTGATACCAGTCAAGCCACATGTTTTGTGTGGCATGAAGCTATAACAAAAAGAGGTAGTGACGATATCGGTTCTTGTTTATATAAGTACCTACAGGAAGATCTGGATGTCCGTTAAACATATAATACTGTATTCAGATACGTGTGGCGGTCAAAACAAAAACACGAATATTGCTGCAATGTTTATGAAAGCCTTACAAGATTCCACTCATTTGGAAACTATAGATCACAAGTTCCTGATTCCAGGTCACACTCATATGGAGTGAGAGTGACCATAGTTTAATCGAAAAAAAGAAAAAAACATTTAATGGACCAATAGAGCATCCACATGATTGGGCGCAACTAATGCGTCAGGTTGGAAAAAAAAAGCCCTTTTCTATAAAAGAAATGACACAAGATGACTTTTACGACTTCTCTCACTTATATAAAGGACCACTAGTAAACAGAAAACTTGATCCTTCTGGTTATCCCAACTGGTATCACGTACATTGGTTACGATATGAAAAGCGATCTTTTGGACTTCTAAAGTTTAAAACGACTCTTGAAGACAGTGATGAATTCCATTCAGTAAGTTTTAGAAGAAGAGGAAAAATACCTCTGATATTAAATCCACCTCTCAGTTATGCTGGACCAGTTCTCATATCTAAAGAGAAAAAACGTGATCTAATAGATTTGTTACCATTTATATCACGTACTTTTTGGGATTTTTACGAAAATTTAAAGACTGCTGAAGATGTGGTGGATGTTAATCCTGATTTAGCAGATGTTTCTGAACCAGAAGATTCTGAGGAACAGTAGTTTCCATTTTTTAAGTTGTCTTTTTAGTTACATAATGTTTTTCATTTTAATGTATTGTAGTTTTTTAGTGCCAAAAAGCATAAGTCAGTTTTTTGTGACATGTGACATAAGTCACATGTTTTTTTTAATTTTGTATTTTTATTTTAATAAAATAAATGTTTTTAACTTCTGCCTGCCTATTTTCCTAAAGAATGTATTTCTATTTACACTATGGCAACAATTAAAAAAAATATGTACATACAGATTATACACAAATCTTCAAACTTAAATTGCTTGTTTCTTGAATTTTGTGATTTATGACTAATGCCCCTTTACCCATGCACCCGTGATTTTTTCATCTATTTTGAACTTGTTTTAATATGAATTTTTCCTAATGAATTGATAATTTTTTACGATATTGCAGGCAAGTCTTTGGAAAATTTATAAAATATGAATGTATTACCTTTGAATGATTTATACAGTGTATCACTTTTACACACTCCATAAAAATACCGTTTTGTTTTTTCTTTCAGTACAGATAACATAATTAAATGATTGCAAAAATTTATTTTTCAATTAAGACACATTATTTTTTCCTTTTTTTTTAATGAATATACTTAAATTAATATTTATCGATTATAATTTTTTTCACGTGGATATTTTAACATGCTTGTTTACAAAAAACAGTACGAAAAAGATGGCTGATACTGACGCATGCGCACAGAGAAATTGTGATGAAAAGTCTTATTTTACATAATGAACGAATGTAGCACCATCTACTAGCGAAGTTCCAATTGTTATGCAAATTTAGGAAGTATTATTTTATGTGCAAGATAATATTTATTAAAAATGGTTGCTTTCAATTTCTTCAAAAATTTACTTCAATGACCTTTTAAGGAAATTGACGCGATTGATTTAGATCTTCTCAGTGCCATTTGTTGCTTTAACATACACACTATTCAAAGAACAAGCATTTTCATCATCGGGTAATTATTACTGGCATAATTTTCTTTCTATTTTATCGTAAAAATTACCATATTTTGGGAATTAGTTTTAAACGATTCCTTTCAATCAGATACACCAAAAACCTTTATTGAACATATATCTATATCGGCAGGACTTTTTTAGTTTCCTGTTTTTTGTAGTTTTAGTTAAAAAGTCTCTGAAAGAACGTTGTACATGTATTTATAGAAATCGTTAAAATTAACATCTTTTTCAAACAAACTCAAAAATTAAGTTAAGCTGTTTAATAAGTCTGTTTACATTTTTATCTATTTTTTCTGTTTTCTCACGAATGACGATTGATTGTGTACCAGTTATTGTAAATTAAAATTGAAAATTACTTTTAGAACAACAAATTTTAAATTTTATCGAAGAAAATTTAACAATTACGCAGGTGATTGCAGATCAGGCAAGCGCGTAGCTAGGTTGTTTTCTTGGGGGGTAACACTTCTCACATTATTGGTGAATGCGCAGCGTGTTATCTTAAAATATGGTAACAATGCAACGTCTAGATTTCTGTAAACGTCCCAGTTTTCAATCTACAGGGTGATAAAGTGAATTTCATAAATACATATTTTCTAAATATCATCCCTTATAGCAAAGACTTTAAATATGTATATGATAGTTTATCGTTATTATTAGTTAACACACTCTATTTCGATGAATTACCATAACCCATTGGTATAGAATGAAGGGCCAAAGAGACAATTTTATTCAAAACTTCTTGAACACCCTATATTTAATAAAACTTAAGATTAATAAATATTTATCACGCCATTTGTCACAAAAAAGAGACTTTGTAGACCATTCTATTTCCGAGGTGATAGAACTGATTTATTTTATTCAGAGTGTTTTGGAACATGTCTTAAATATGGCTAATTTTAAGTTCAATTTACTCAATTTTGTCAAATGCAACACACTGTATATTATTTTCGCATAAAATTCCTTATAAATTTACCTATCCCACGATACCAACATGTCCCAATAGTGCGTAATTGATCGATAGCTGTTTTATTATTGGAAATAGGAAAAACAAATTAATATAAAAGTTGTATGACCATGTTTAATAAATATTATGGTCAGCACCTCGTTTATGGATCACCCTGTATATTTAAGAATATTTGTTAAATATGGTCATACAACTTTTATATTAAATATTTCTTCGTACTTCTAATAATAAAACAGCTATCGATCAATTATGCACTGATGAGACACCCTGTATATGTGTTATTGACATTGGTAATGTTGCATAGGCAAATTTATGCGAAGATAATATACAGTGTGTTGCGTTTGAAAAATTAAGTGAATTGAACTTAAAATTAGCCATATTTAAGATATGTTTCAAAACACTCTGTATAAAATAAACCAGTTGTCTCACCTTTATTCGTTAGCTTAGTATTTTATAAGTCTGTATAGTAAACAATTTTGAAATCAATGTAAACCTAAATTATGATAATTTAATTTGGAATTTGTATATTATACTATAATTTAAAAAAAAAATTATTCTTTGGCAAAACTGTAATATTTTTTAAAAACATTCTACGGTTTAATACAATATTCCCAAACCATTCTATAAATAAAATAAAATATAGGATGTTCTATTTAAAAAACATTTTGATTTGTCAGGCAAAAACGCAACACCCTGTATATCCAAAAATATTTTTAAAATATGTATTTTTCAAATCCATATAACTTTTATTAAAACTTGTTTGTCAATAACACAAATTGAAATATTGAAGAATTACGCACTAATGGGACTGTATATAAATTTTAATTTTCAATTTGCAGGAATAACTTTTGTTTTATTGTATTTATTTTATCTCTCTATTTTTGTTTAATATAACGTTTAAAAAAATACCCTCCTTATCTACGCCCTTGAGATCAGGTGGGATAAGTCAAAGAAAAGTGTATACAACAATACGGGAAAATCTATGTATCCCTTTCACCGTTCAACTTGTTCAAGCACCACAAGTTGAATATTTTCCCCACAAATTTAGTTTTTTGTGAAAGGTTTTTACAGCGGCTTGAATGTGATGATTTTTCGACGAAAATTCTACAAATTATTTAAGTTAGGCAGGACTGTAGAGGATACTTTTGGAAAAAATGTGGCGTTCTAAGTGATTCACCCTGTATAAATAACAATATTATTTTTCTGATTTTTATATCTTGCAACTATATTTCTAACATTATATCGTGACAATTCTAACAAATTTGCAATTTCCGAGTTTAATTTTCTAATATTGGAAAATTTACTAATTTGAACAAATTGTCTCATTATTTATAATCTTGTATAAAGGTATAAAAATTATTCTGACAGTTTGTCTTGATTTAAATTTTCAAAAGTCACTATCGATTTTGGTTTTTTTTTTGTAACACATGTCATAAATGGGTTGATATTTTAAATTTAATATTGACAATAAATTAAAAATGTTCATTATTTGCTCATATGAATATTTTAATTGTACATTGACTTCTACTCGAGATAATTCTCAAAATATTTATGAATTCTGATAATGTAAACTCTAGTGAAATTTATCAATTAAAATAATATTCGTACATCAGTAAAATTATATTTATTTTCTTTAGTAGAATGTGTAATAAAAATTTTCTTACCTTTTGCTAGCAACTGCACGACTTTTATTTCTTAACTTTTTAATAATAATTAATTGCAGAACATGTAAAAAATAAACGATAGGTACTAAAATTTTATAATGAAAGGGGTAATTTAGATCCTGGCCGAATCACTTTATATTTGCTAAATCAATGACTGCAGGTATGTGAGAATGAGCGAAAGCAAAAACTTGTAAATATTGTAGGGCAAAACAGCTTTAATTGAAACAATTTGAATTTTAACTAAAAAGTCTAAAAGGAAACCATAAAGTTGGAGATTTTAATTGTTTATTATTAAATATACTTTCTTAATTACTTCATGACCTAAGGTATCATCAAGTATTTATTATTGTTTCACGGTGATTAAAAAAGAAAATATTTCAACTCAAATGAGAACGGAATCGTAGTCTGTAACTGGAAGAAATATATCTTTGCTGGTAAAACAGTTTTTACGGTCTACGACCCCTATCTAGGAATAGGGTTTCTTCAAATCGATTGCAAATTTTATCCTCAATTTATTTTTATGTGCGAATAAACTTTTCCGTTTCGAAAACAACTACATTTCGTGAATTGGCAAGATATCATGAAACTTGACAGACAAATTAATCAACTGATATTAAAGTTAAGTATTAAATTTATTTTAATTTTTAAATGTTGTTTCAATTTTGAGCCTTTCACAATCGTTATATATATAATGTAAATATGTATGTTTTCCATGATGTCTTCAGAAAAATAACTTCTGTTTACTTTAACTAACTTGTTTATTGAAAAACGATAAACAGTAACATCAACAGGTTCAAATAAAGGAATGATGTGGATTCACACAACTGTATGTATTAAAATTTTAGTTTTATTATCACTAGGAGCTTTTCGTCTTCGTCTTACTTACGTCATCAACGCTCGTGATAGCGTCGTTCTGATTCAGTGTGAATATTGAATAATTAATATATCTGTCGTGTCAACGTTTTTATTGGATCCATTGATTGGGTAAGTTTCTGACAAGACATAGGAATAAGGGATAAGTAAATACAATATTACCGTAAATATACAGTACCGAAATTGTAAATCTTATCAGAGTGGCAATGGAAGTGACACGGCTGTCAAACTTATTTTAAACAAACATTAACTTGTTAAAAAAACCAAAAAAGGTTGACAGCTGTGTGCACGTAGTTTAGATTCAAAAGGAAAAACTTGTATTTCGTGCAAAACTTTTTTATTAATCAATGCAAAGCGCTTTCGGCTTATTTGCCATCATCAGTGCTCATCTACAAAAATTGTGGATGTAAACTTACAATTTAAAAAGATTTAAAAAAATATATTATAAAATCTGAATTAGACTTTTAAGTCAAAAGTTAAAATAGTATATATACAATTGTTTGAACAAATTAAAAATTACAAAAAACAAACAAAGTGACAAAAAACTGGTATTGGGAATAGTGAGTGTGGGATAAGCCCTTACAAATCAAATCTGATCTCCAGAAGCAAGTTAGCTTGTGTGGAATTAAGGAATCATGCCACCCTCACTATTCACAAAATTGAAAAAAGGTTAACAAATTAGTTAAAATTTAAAGAAATTTACAATTAGAGGGTGACTGTGGAAGATATATTGAAATTTGAATCTAGAATACAATATTTGATATGAAGAAAGTAAAACGCAGAAGGCCAAAGTAAAAAAAACTGAAGGTTTTTTTTTTATATGTTTTATATACATTATAATTATGAAAAAGTCTACCTACTGTCCACAACGTATCCAACAAGTTCCTGGTCATCCTCACTCCCAAAATTATATATTTCGGGATATTTACAACTTGCTAAATCATAATTTTTATTAATATTAATATTTTCAAATTTAAATTTCTCTCTTCATTTTGGTTCAAGTTGTTTAACCGTTTCCACATGACAGTGGTGACAAGCGACACTTGAAGACTTTGACTTGTCAAATGTCAACAGAAGGAGGTGCGTTCACCTCAGTGTGGAACATGTTTCTCCGAGTGTGATTCGAGTGATTGGAGGTTAACGGAGATCAAAATTTGTAATTGAATTTAAAGATTTAATTTATTGTTAGTTAAATTTAAATAAATGTTTAATATAAATGATATTATTATTTTGATGTCAAGACAAAACAAAAATGTCACTCGCGTGATTCTGATGTGCCAGCCCGGGCTCTGCAGAACATTCTTTCAGAGAACCCAAGATGGCACAACTGAACCCGCGGTCCCTAAAGGTGAATCTGATGTTTAGTCCTAAAAATTACTAAATCACTTAACAAGCGTACTCATGGTTAAAAGAGACAAAATAGAGAACAAAAAAGTTTTAAACAAAGGAGTACCATGGTCCCAAAGGTAGGCTCTGATGGGTGAAATCGAGTTTAGGAGGGGATGGCTCTCGAAGGCTTGTGTTGGGTGACTCGGACCTACATCATCATAGAGGGTTAATTGAGTTGTCTATGGAGTGGTATGAAATTTCTGTTAAGGTTCACTTGAGTGTTGAGACAGAGTATATTGTTGTCTCTTTCGAGAGTAATTTCAACATCTTCATGAAAATCTAATAAATTGATACTTAAACACAAAAAATTTCTCTCATAAGAAGAACAAAATGGCATATTAGTTTTTTAGTTTATAAGTTCCAATACTTGAAAAGAGACTAACTTATGTCTAATCTAGTTGGTAGATAGAGACAAAACGTTTTAATATATGAATGAATGATTACTTAATTCATATTACTAATCATTCATTGTAATTGTCATTCATTAAAATCGACTTTTGTGACTTATGACATGTAAATATTATGAAAATGTAAACAAAACTAATTTAATAATTTGGTTACCTTTCGAAATGATTTTAAGTTGTTTTGAAATGTAACAAATAGTAAAAATTGTTTATTATTAAGATATTTATGTCCTCTTTCCTTCTGGATAAATTCTACATGGATTCCCAATTTGAAGTCTACATGGATTCTCAAGTTTGAAATAGTAAGAAAATTTTAATGGAAGTAAACAAATGATACAATATGAAATAATTCACTAGATTTATTGTAAAAAGCATTTATTTTAAATTTTAGATATGCAGTTTATGTTAAATTAATCCTAAATAAATCCTATTAATCCTATTAATAGTAAAAATCCTATAATTTCTTTTATCCTGTAACCATTTGTGATACGCTTAATTTTTTTGCTAAATCTTAAATAAACAAAAATTAAATTTCTAACCAATTTTTAAAGTACCGATAAATGTATCCAAATATTTTTATCACTCTTCATGCAAGACAATTTATTTGTATAAATTTAATGTTGACTTTTAGAAGTCAAACAGATTGTTGGTAGAAACAGCAACCGCGGTATAGACAAGGTGTGTTCTCAAGCTTATCCAATGTTAAATCATCAAACATCGGTGTATAATCCTTTTTCAAACAATTCTGCCTCATACGCTGTTTGGTGCTTTATAAAATCCGGGGATTATTTTAAAGATCAATATTTAATATTTTTGTATATAATATAGAAAGAAGTTTATAAAATAATTCTTAAAAAATTGATTTATTTCTACATAACAATATGAAAATAATGGCTAGTAAACACAGTTTAGTCAATAAATAAACAAATAAATAAATAATAAAATGATATTTCAATAGTTGCACTTTACTTATTAAACAATTGAATTTTTGAATATGTTTGGCCCAAACCAGCTTTAAAATGGGTATACACAGTCTAAACTATAAAACAGTATAAGAGAATACAGAGATCCGAAATTAGTCAGGTAATGTTTAGACAAGAGAGGCAGGCAAACATAACATAACTTCATAGAGAGCAAAATAGAAGAAGAGCAACCATATGTGCAGAAAGTGCAGCACACGACCGAGCCGTCACGCAAAAGGCGCCGAAGATATTTTGTAATTTTTATCGAATGCCTGAAAAACTACTTAGAAGCCTATTTAAGACGTGTATGCTAAAATTAACATTAATCACAAGTAAGTAATAATATCTAAATAATTTATAGTATATATTATTAGAATATCTATAGAGTCAAATATGGCTTCTTTAAGTTGTTTGGCCCCGGCCTATTGCGAATTCTATTCTATTACTAAGCGCCGCGCGCCCTCACTAAATTTCCTAGTTCCTGTTTTTTACAAGTTTATTCCTATCGTCTAGCCTCTAGCAATAGCACTGCAGTTTTTTAATAATAGGAATTCATTTTGTCTTTAGTAATAGAGCAAATCGTATCAGTTAAAAAAGATATACCTATTTGAAATTTTGTCCTTTTTTTAGAAGCTGAAAGTGATAGTTCCATTAAGTAGCCCGATATATAATATTAATATACGAGGATGGGATGAAAAGTTTCCGGCCTAACAGAACGCAACACAATAGTGACTGAATAAGAATTTATTTTTCTACATAGTCCCCTTGTAGGGTAATACATTTGACTCAACGATGTTCAAACGATTTAATACCATCACTGTAGTCTGATTTATGCCAGCAAGAAATTTTCTTAGGTTTGGAAATAAATAAAAGTCTGACGGGGCTAGGCCTGGCGAATACGGAGGACGGTTTAACAGTTCAAAGCCTAGCTGATGAATTTTAGCCATAACAAGAACGGACTTGTAGCAAGGTGCATTGTCCTGATGAAACAGAATTTTCTTTTTTGCCAAACCAGGGCGTTTTTCGCTTATATTCTGCTTAAGCTGGTCCAGTAAGTCGCTGTATTACTCGGAATTTATTGTTCTTCCCTTTTCGAGATAATCTATTAGGAGTATCCCTTTAGCATCCCAAAAGACCGTTGCCATGACCTTTCCAGCAGACGGTACTGACGGTACTGCCTTTGCCTTCTTTGAAACTGGTTCGTCCTTTGTAGTCCACTGTTTGGACTGTTGTTTAGTTTCAGGGGTATAATGATAAACCCATGTTTCATCAAAAGTAATAAATCTACGCAAAAAGTCCCCTGGATCACGTCTAAACAGTGCCAAATTCTCCTCTGAAATGGTTAGCCGCGTGAGCTTCTGATCTGACGTGAGCAAACGCGGCACCCATCGGGCGGATAGCTTTCTCACACCTAAAACTTCACACAAAATATAGTGAACTCGCTCTTTTGATATGCCCACAGCCTCAGCTACTTCTTCCAATTATAAATCTTTTAGAATTAGTTTGTGAACGGTTTGCACCATTTCTTCAGAAGTTGCCGTTTTTGGCCTGCTAGAACGCGGAGCATCATCAGTGTTAGTACGACCACGTTTAAAGTCCGCTACCCAGGTTTTAACTGTGGTAAATGAAGGAGCAGATTCCTTTACTGTAGCATCTAGTTCAGCTTTTATTTCCGTCGGCGATAATCCTTTGATATGGAAATATTTTATCACTACTTTAATCTCTTTTTTTCCATCTTTTAAAAGTGGCGCACTTTATAAGCTTTTAAAATACCCAGGACACAAACTACTTGACGCACTCACTTTAAACTTCGAGCGTATACTGACGATAAGCAAGGCTACACAGACACGTTGGAACAGGAAAGCAAATCGGGCCTACTATAGGTTAGGCCGGAAACTTTTCATCCCATCCCCGTAATATAAAACTTATCTAATTAACAAAGGTAAACGGGAAGAGGTATTGGAAAATACAAATAAGAAAATTACACAGTGTTTTAAAGAACTCATTGCTTCTACTTCAAAGGCTTTGGTAAAAAATGATATTGACGATAATAAGGAATCATCCAGTGTGTGATTGGGCCTTCGTTTTACCGGTCAAAAGACCGGCAGGCCCTCGTTCAAGCAGTGGGCCGTCGTTAAAGCAGTGAGCCCTGTTCAGGCAGGGGGCCGCGGTCAGGCAGCGGGTTCTTTAGAAGAACCAACAAAGTATTAAATGTAAGACACTCTCCGTAATATGTGAGCTCTTCAATGAAAATCGGACCATGGGCCCTTCTCCTTCCTGACCGGTATACTCTGGAGGTCCCAATCCGACACTGGAACCATCTACATCAACATGTTTAGTTGAGGAAACTGTAACGCGTATCGAAGCCGATACAGTTTTTAATAGTAAGACTGTACAACTCTCTAAAGATACAGGTTTGTTGCCGAAAATATTATCCCCAATGAATATTAAACTTCTGATAAAAAATAGTCTAACCTACAACAATTCAAATTGCGTTTTTGCGAAAATTTTCTGAATCATACTTTAGTCAAATTTTGACAAATAATGAAAAAGTCAAGTGTGATTGACTTCTATACTCGGCAGAGAAAAAAAAAATTTTGTGTTTTATTTTTGTTGCAGAATATTTCGGTGTGGCACGATTGCCCCGATGGTTTACTATGCCTGTTAATCTTAGGGCATGATTGCACCGTCGACCTTTTATAATCCGTTTGCCTGCATTTGTAAGTTACTTACGTACCTATTGTAGAATTTTCTTAGAAATACATTAGAACACACTTTCAATTTCTTTTCGCTAACATGCCATACATTTACTTAATACGTATTTTTAACTTATTTTTTAGTTAATGATAATTTAATAATAATAATAATATTAACAATATTAAAGGAATATACATGGTAATTTTGTGAAGAAGCAAATCAATCCAATAAATGCTAAAGTATTACTATACAAACCACTTATGATTTATATGTATGTATGTAGACAATTAATGTATTTAAGAAGAATCAGATGAATAATACTCGTATAATTACAATTTAAATATTTAATAAAGAAAAGGTGAGATTGCGAAGAACTATTAAAAGTATTTTTTGAGTTTTTTTTCTAATATACAGTTTTTTATTTTTTTTGTATAAAGCTTTCAGAAGAATATTTTAATACATGCATATTTATACATAACAATAAATAAAACAATGTAGTCCTGAATAAAAGTAGTTATTTTATTAAGTGATTACAAAAATTCACAGTACTTAACTAATAACTATATACATACTTAACTAAATATAGTCTCCCATAAAATCTCATTAAAAAAATAAAAATTAGGGTTGTTGACTATGAATATAAAAAAAACAAAATAAAACAAAATAATACACTAAATTAATATTTAGGGAGCTAGGAGGTGATGAAAATTGTGAATTTATGAAGGTTTAATGTTCATTTTTTTATGCTACAACCACTGATTTTTTTTTATTTTATTTTTATGTTATACGTGATGATAATGATGGGATGTACGTTGTATTAGGTCAAATCTACTGATAATGCCGCTTTTAAAATTATTGACTACTGAATCGAGATAACTTAATTTTAATTTATATTTTCTGTTATTTATTTTTACAGGGAGGTGGGTACTGTTTATCTTGACATAGGTATTAGCTTGAAAATCTTTTAAAACTTCCAAAAAGTTGAAAATATTAGGATGCGGGCTGTAAAATTGTTCGTTAAATTTCGAATGAAATGATTCACAGGCGTTGGTGGTAAGTTCAGAAGTTGCAGCACATGAAGCCCATATTTTTGGTGGAAATGGAGACGCATCAAAAATGTAATTATTTAAAATGTAGTCTGAAAATAGTTGCACTCTTTCATCCTGCGGTTGCAGGTTACATATGTCCAAGAAAAATGCATCAATTACCTCTTCGGAGGGTACGAATGCCAAACCAAACATTAGTCTTAACCATTTTCCTATATCCGATTCTTTGTCTTTATAAACTGCGGTCAATCCTACATTTTGTATTTTTCTCCACCAACTTTGTGCCAAATGAAACCTGCAACCTTTTAAAGATGAATTAGGCCACATTTCTGTAACTGCCGAGTGAATAGCTTTTTCGAAATCGGCAACTACTTCAACTGGATAAAATGTATACCCAAGTGATAAACATTTTCTTGAAATAATATCAAATATAGCCTTGTACGAGGCTTTTTCCTTATTTGGTAGAAGACAAAACACTAACGGTACATAATGGCCATTTTTAATTGCATGTATGGTGAAAAATTGGTAAAAATATTGCGTACAGCATTTGAATGTGCCATCTACATAAATCCTGTCACAAGTACAAAGAAACATGAGATTTGTTTTACACGAAAATATAATAATATTGTTAGTACAATCGTTTTCCAATAGAAAATCTTCACCACTTACTGTTCTTACAGCTACAGAATTTAAACACTCGTGAACATCACTCATATTTCCCGGTAAAGGAGGCATTATAGATCTCCTATGCACACTTGCGAATGTTATAAATATCGTTTGTCGTCATTTTCATCACCATCGGAGAAGATCGAAGGACACTATTAATAATTTTAGATGGTCTTACTGTGATATCGTCCACTGCTTTTCTTTTCACAGCTGCTGATACAATTTTTCTTTCCAAATTTTTAACGGGTGAATGATTATGGGCACTTGGTTGCGTTAAAATTGTTGTTCCAAACTCATCTAGCACTACTTTTCCTGTACAAGTTCTGTTTATACATCTCCATTTTCTGCCGATAGCAGTTTTATCACTACTATAATATTTATATGAATTTAAAATTAAATTGCTTTTTCCGCGTTCACTTAAAACAAATTCCATTTTTATAATACAATAATTCACTCTCAAATGAATAAATTTCAAAATCTCGAAGAACATTGAATTTTTCAAATAAATATATACCAGTTATATATACATTTATTAATAGCTTATTCAAGGGTGAGTTCTAAGTACATTACAGATTAGGGAAAACCCAATAGATAACGATAATTTCATGACCATCGGCTCGGTGCAATCATGCCCATACCTTTTTACTAATCCTTTTCGACACGGCTTATAGATTTGACCATCGGTGCAATCATGCCCTGCTCGAATATTTAACACTAACACAGCAAAGGCCCGATTATTTATGAAAATGACTACAAAGATTGATAACATTTGAGTCAACATTTAAATATTCACGAAAAAAGTAAAATGCATTTCGAAAATCTTAAGACATGGTCTGACTGTTTAACTAGAATTAAAACAAACAATACGATTGATCTGACTCATAAATATTTATTTAATGCTGAAATTAAATATTGGCATGCAGCTATTAAGCGAGTCTTCTACGTTATTCAGTTTTTAGATAAAGAAAATCTGGCCTTCCACGGTTAAAATTTAAAGTAGTTTCAAAATAATTACGATTTCACATTTCTTGAAATGTGTGAAAATGATTGTCAAATTCGTTCTTATTATGGCTGTAATATTAAGAGGGTATAAATGCAGTGCAAGAAAATGAATCATTATCTTGGCAACCAAATTCAAAATGAAGTAATTGAAATAATAAGCAATCATTTAGGAGAAATATCTTAAATATGGTCAAAAATTCAAAATATTTTTCTATTATTCTTGATTGGGCTCCCGACAAGAACAAATATCTGTGTGTATCAGGTTCGTAAATTTAGAATCAACAAGAGGGGAAATAATTGTTAAGGAAAGAAAACTTACCACAAAATTTTATTTTTAATTGGCCACTAGTTTCGGCCTCTATGGGCCATCATTAGGCCTAAAATTTTAAAGTTACATAGTAGATAGCATGATGGAGAGTATACAAGCAAAAACTTTTTTTTATAAATGGTTTATAAACTTACCTCGTATTGTTATATAAAAAAAGAGTCCTAGATCAAATGTCCAATAAGTTCTAGTCCAAAAATTGTCTGATTATGTGGTAATTGGAAAATTCTTAAGTATAAACTCAAAGTTGAATCATGAGCCCAGGTAAAAAGAGGAGGATTATCTTAAAATTGTAAAGGGGGGTAAGGTATTAGGGATTAACTCGAGTTATAAAAAGAGGGGGAGGGAAAGGTAAGTAGTAGTAAACAGAACTGATTCCTGATATCCTAGAGGAGAAAGTAATTAATTAAAAGACTACCAGGAATCAGTTCTATGAGCTATTAGGGTGAGAAGCGTGAGGAGAAAAGAGGGTAGTGTAAAGGGAAAGAGTGAGGGTGGTGTGTTAGATTGGTGTGAGAGTAGAGGAGGGGATGAAAATACGAAAAATACGAAGAAGTGGATATCTAGTGATGGTACAGAGGCTTGTGTGCCTGCTCAACAAGCCAAAATGTATGAAAAGTATATAGTGAAAGCAGTCTAAAAGCGGTGGAACAAAGGATGAAGAATGGGTGAAAGAGTAGGTCAAGAAACCAGAAAAGAGATAAAGGAGGGAGGAGAATGAAGAGGAAATGAAATAGGGAGCAAAAGAGAAAGAAAAGGAAAAATGACAAGGAATAGAGCTGAAATAAGAGGTAAAGAAAAAGAATGTAGAGGGAAGCAAGGAGAATAGGAGAAAAAAAAAGGGTGCCTTAGTACACAAGCCTCTGTACCATTAACTTTTTTATTTTTATCCCCTCCTCTACTCTCACACCAATCTAACACACCACTCTCACTCTTTCTTTTTACACTACCCTCTTTTCTCCACACTCTTCTCACCCTAATAGCTCATAGAACTGATTTCTGGTAGTCTTTTAATTTATTACTTTATGAGATAGTTCCTCCTCGAGGATATCAGCAACAGGTTCTATTTACTACAACCCACCTTTTCTATAACTCGAGTTAATTCTTAATCCCTTTTTAATTTTAAGATAATCCCCCTCTTTTTACCTGTACTTCTGATTCAACTTTGATTTTATTCTTAAGAATTTTTCAATTACCACATAATCAGACAATTTCTGGACTAGAACTTATTGAACATTTGATCTAGGACTTACTCTCCTCTTTTTTATATGACAATACGAGGTAAGTTTATAAACCATCTTGCTATCTACTATGTAACTTTAAAAATTTTAGAAGCCGAAACTAGTAGCCAATTAAAAATAAAATTTTGTGGTAAATGACTTCAGTTTTCCTTTCTTATAAAGGATTGCCACATTAGTAAAAATGAATGATTTACTCCATTTGAAATAATTGTTGTTGAGGAACGCTTCTTAGATTTTCCTCCTACAGAAGACACAACAGCTGAGGGTTTAAAAATATGTTTACTAAATGCTTTAAAAAACTCAATTTAAATTTGTATATGACAGGCTAGGAATATGATAATGGTGTCAACAACGAAGGCAAACAGGCACAGATTCTCGATTTAAATCCAAGATCATTTTTCGTACCTTGTTGTAACCACAGTTTAAATTTGGTTGTAAATCATGTAGTAAAAAGTAACTGGCAATTATTTGCTACAGTTCAAGAACTTTACTTTTGGCCTCAACTAATCGTAATTTAACTTTAAAACCACTTTCTGAAACTAGATGGTCAAGCAGAATTGATGCCAATAGTCTTTTGAGGTATCGGCTTGGGGAAGTCTTTGATGCTATATTTACTAGAGTTTCTTTAGATAACAATACAAAGCATATGGCTGAATCTTTAGCAATTCAATTAAAAAGTTACAAGTTTATATGTACATTAATATTTTGGTATAATGTTTTGTTTAGAGTCAATATTGTTAGCAAAATATTACAAACGAAAGGTTTTAATATCTCGGAAGCATGTACCCATATGAATGATTTGCTAAAGTTTTTCAATAGTTACCGCAGTGATAAAGGATTTAAAGATCTATTAGTTGATGCTTCTAAACTTGCAAAATCTTTAGAATCTATATTTGTGTTCTTCAGTTTTATTATTAAATTAGCGATTACAATATTAAATGTACATAGTACATTAAAATATATGCGCTAATTTAGCAAAATACGCTGTAATCACATTTGTACGACGACTCTCAAGCAGATTGCAATGGCCCCGAAGAAGAGGAAGAAATATTTAGGACTTTTATAGATCTAAAAGCAGAATTCAGTAAATTGGAAACAATACTGAATTCTAGGGGGTGGGTGGTTTAGTGGTAGAGTCTCTGCCTGTGGATCCAAGGGTCCCAGGTTCGAATCCTACCGTTGGCCGGAATTTTTTCATTTAATTTAATTATTTAAAATTAATTCTGATGCCTTGGTAGGATTCCCCACTCGACCATTCACTGTTGGGTTCTAATTAACAGTGCTGTTCCTAAAGTGGCGCTGGGAAACAGTAACAAAGCCTACACAGAACACGAGGCGAAATAACCTTAGCAGTTGAAGCCGATGACACAAAAAAAATACTGAATTCTGTAGGGAGATGATGTGTTCATTTTAATTTAAAACGTAATTATTATAGAATACTTACTAGTTATGAAAGACTTCTTCACCACTATTGCAGTATCCTATATACTGTATATTAATGTAAATACCTTTCAATTAAAAGTATTTTTTTAAATGACGCACTTCTCAATTTTTCATCATTAATAAATATAAATATTATGCATCGAAACAAAAGCTACTACAGCTTAAGAAATAAAAACTTTATTATTTGTCATTCGTATACAACAAACTTACAAGTTTAATAAAGGCAAAGGCAAACAGAGTTGTTGGTTTACGTTCAGCGGAATTTTATGTTTAAAATAAGACTTTAGTACGAACAAGCGTAGTGTCTTGGTCGTAAAATTAGAAACAACCGCTGTCACATACTTGTTAATTACGAATTATTTTACGACCTTTCCGGTAGATGTCATTACTATCACAATAAAAACCTCAAACAAGCGGATACCGAGTGTTAGTCTGGGAGTCAGTCTTGTTATAATTTAATTATATTCATCATAATACAGAATTAATAGTGTGAAAATATATTGTTTATTGAAACAAAGGCAGACCAGTAGTCAGAACTATTTGTAGCATCAAAAATTATCTAAAAAAAAGAAATATCCGATAAACAGTTATTGCTTTCAAGCTCCATCACAATCTATCAATAAATTGATAAAAACAACGCTAAAAGACAGTGCCGTAGATATAATAGATATAATAATCAAAATTATCATTTCTCGATTTTGGTGTAAGACTGTCATATGCTCGCACGCAAAATCGTTGAAGAATGAAGCTCATTCTTAAACGATTTTTGGTGACTTTTTGTGACATTTCAGTTGACACTCACTACTTTGCTAATGATAGTTGGTTAATAACTAAGTGTTACCAACTGACAAATTTTGCGAAAAGTATACCCAACTAACAACGACCACAAAAATAAAAAAAAAAAAATAAAAAAAACGGTAAATGAAGCCGAAAATCGAGAAAATATATAAAACACACGTTGCAGAAGGTTATTCTCGCACTCATTCGTTCGTCCACTCGCTCCTTCGACGCTCGTGGCCAAATTTCGAATTCGTACGGGAATATGTCGCCTTCTGCAACTTTTGTTTTAATATACTATTGTCACGTCCAGTAAAATATTAAAATATTATTAAAATACATTAAATAAATTAATACCCTTTTAAATAAATCCTAGAACAAAAATAATTATCTCTAACAGAAAATATTGGAGGGGTTTTTGAGAACTATGGGGGGGTTTCCACCAAGAAATTGACTAAAAACAAACAGTCAATAGCGCTCAGCGCCAATACTAAAGCGGAAATGGTGACGCGATGACCCACCATGGGGGGTTCTGACTTCCCAGAACAAGCCTCTTCAGACATTGCCAAAGGATGAAGATCGACCAACTGTGCTAACCAAAGAACTAGAAGATGAACTTGTAAAATATTTACTTCATATGGAAAGTAAATATTTTTTAACAAGAAAGGACATTAAGAATATGGCTTATCAACTTGCTGTCAGAAATAATCTGTCGAATCCTTTTGGCAAAGAAACAGCTGGAAAAGAATATTTATGAGGCGTCACTCGTATAAATTGTTGTTCAGAAGACCAACAGGGACGGCTTTGGCTAGAGCAAAGGGCTTTTCTAAAGAAAATGTCATTATTTAAAATTCTAACAAATGGATTTGAAAAACATAACTATCTAGCAGATTGCGTTTATAACGTTGACAAAAGCGGTCTGTCCATAGTGCCATCAAAGATACCACAAATTGTTGCACTTAAAGGTAAACGCCAGGTTGGTAGACTTACTTCAGCTGAACGAGGATCACTAATTACCGTAGTATTTTGTATTAGCACAGGAGGACATTTTGTACCACCTTTAGTTACATTCTCAAGAAAGAATTTAAGTTAGGCACTTACAAAGGGAGCCCCTCCTAAAACGAAGTTCGAGTGTCATCCATCTGGGTGAATACAAAATAATATTTTTACAAAATGGTTTGAGCATTTTATAGCTACAGTAAACCCTACACCTGAATCTTCAGTTTTGCTTATATTGGACGGCCATAATTCGCTACTCGAAATATTGATATCAATATGGCAAGAGATAATAACGTCACAATTGTGTGTTGACCGCCACATTCTACACACAAGCTTCAGCCTCTGGACAAGTCTTTTATGGGACTATTCAAAGCACATCTCAGTGAGGAGATAAGAACGTGGATACGACAATATTTGCGACTAGTAACTAACTGCATTTGACGTAATGGAAATTTTTGGTAAAGCTTATTTAAGAATTCAGCGAGGTGAAATTGCTGTTAATGGTTTTCAAACCACCGGAATTTTTCCTGTTAATCCAAATATCTTCCGAGAATCTGACTTTCTTGCCTCCGAAATTATCGAGCAAGATGTGGTTGCCCCTCTTCCAGAACCTGAAGCTCCCAAAAAACCCGACGATACCAGTAGAATTGGTAACTCCTGCGATGGTTTCGCCTGTTCCGTTCAAAACAAAATTAAGTGATCCAGCTACTTCCAGTACCTCAACCACCAACCTAAAGAGTTTCAGTTCCACCTACATCTAAACTTCAAATAAAGAGAAATATGGCCAGGGTAAAACAAGTCTGACTGATGTAGCTACTTCCAGCACATCAACTACTATTTTACAGAGTCAATCAAGCTAAGCGTAGGACAAACAAAGCAGTACTTTTTTCGTGATGTAGAAATAAAAATATTTTAATAATTTTGCAGTTTTTAAAAAGTACTCCATATTTGTCGCCCTTCCTCTACACTAATTAGGTGCCCTGCTCTGTGGGTTCAGCATAACTTTTTTGAACGTAGAATCAATTCTAGACATAGCTCCACATTTATTCTTCCCACTCCCAGAAAAAAATTATTTTGTCAGGCTCTATTGTATCGTATGCTCTCCACGGTGAATGACAAGCGTAAATAAAGCGTGGGGTGCTTTTTAAGATATTTCCATATTTTTATTTTTTCTACGAACTTTTTTATTCAATTTCAGTTAAACAAATATACCTCCGTCCGTATATATTCATCCATATATTTAGTTTTATTTGAATTGAATACTTCGTGTTACTTTTTGGAAATTGTTTGTTTATGGAAAACCGAGGTCAAAACGCATCCGTATTTCGGGAATCACCTAAAATTCTTACGATTTTGGTGATTTCTCTGAAATTCACCTTAATATTAGACGATTTCGCCGATATCCTCATTATATACAACCTCTGTGATATCGGCGGAATCGTTCAATAATATTTCGAAAAAAGTTACCACAGGGATAACTGAAATTTAATAAAAAGTTACTACAGGGATAACATACGGTATCGTATTTGAAAAATCGCTAATCTTGAAGGTCCTGATCAGGATAAAGTGACAAACTATTTAAATTATTGTCTTGTCATCGGTCCTTGATAAGTGTGCAAAGTTTCAAATCAATCCGTCGTTTTGAAAGGGGTGAATATCACGTTCAAAGATTCCTTTACATAGATACATACACACATACCAAGCTAATAAAAGTGTATTAAAAATCTCTATTCTTGATTTATATCCCTTATAAAAATCCATTTATATATGTATATTTGTTTGTAATATGTTCTTTTTTCTTTTGCCTTTTTTCTTTTCTTCTTCTCTTTTTTCTTTTCTTCTTTTTTATTTTTTTTACTTTTTCTTTTTTCCCTTTTTCCTTTTTTTAATTTTTTTCTTCTTTACTTTTTTTCTTTTTTTCTTTTTTCTTTTTTTCTTTTTTTCTTTTTTTCTTTTTTTCTTTTTTTCTTTTTTCTTTTTTTCTTTTTTTCTTTTTTTCTTTTTTTCTTTTTTTCTTTTTTTCTTTTTTTCTTTTTTCTTTTTTTCTTTTTTTCTTTTTTTCTTTTTTTCTTTTTTTCTTTTTTTCTTCTTTTCTTTTTTTCTTTTTTCTTTTTTTCTTTTTTTCTTTTTTTCTTTTTTTCTTTTTTTCTTTTTTCTTTTTTCTTTTTTCTTTTTTCTTTTTTCTTTTTTCTTTTTTCTTTTTTCTTTTTTCTTTTTTCTTTTTTCTTTTTTCTTTTTTCTTTTTTCTTTTTTCTTTTTTCTTTTTTCTTTTTTCTTTTTTCTTTTTTCTTTTTTCTTTTTTCTTTTTTCTTTTTTCTTTTTTCTTTTTTCTTTTTTCTTTTTTCTTTTTTCTTTTTTCTTTTTTCTTTTTTCTTTTTTCTTTTTTCTTTTTTCTTTTTTCTTTTTTCTTTTTTCTTTTTTCTTTTTTCTTTTTTCTTTTTTCTTTTTTCTTTTTTCTTTTTTCTTTTTTCTTTTTTCTTTTTTCTTTTTTCTTTTTTCTTTTTTCTTTTTTCTTTTTTCTTTTTTCTTTTTTCTTTTTTCTTTTTTCTTTTTTCTTTTTTCTTTTTTCTTTTTTCTTTTTTCTTTTTTCTTTTTTCTTTTTTCTTTTTTCTTTTTTCTTTTTTCTTTTTTCTTTTTTCTTTTTTCTTTTTTCTTTTTTCTTTTTTCTTTTTTTCTTTTTTTCTTTTTTTTTTTCTTTTTTCTTTTTTTCTTTTTTCTGTTTTTCTTTTTTTCTTTTTCTCTTTTTTTCTTTTTTTCTTTTTTTCTTTTTTTCTTTTTTTCTTTTTTTCTTTTTTTCTTTTTTTCTTTTTTTCTTTTTTTCTTTTTTTCTTTTTTTCTTTTTTTCTTTTTTTCTTTTTTTCTTTTTTTCTTCTTTTCTTTTTTCTTTTTTTTTATATATTTTATATTCTAGCTTCGTTTCTAATGCGATATGTGTGATTAATCTTTTTTCTTCACTGGTGATACACAATCTTATTATTTATAGTTTAATTTTATAATTTGTTTTTCCCTATTGTGTTATGTACCCATAATGTTTATTAATGTAAATTGCGCATTCTGTAATGGGCTTTGGCCGTTGGATGTGAGAATAAATAAATAAATAAATAAATAAAGAAAATAAATAAAAAATTAAAAAAAAATTACTTTTAAAGAGACTTTTTAGATTTTGCTGTTATTTTGTAGTACACGTTACGCTCTATTCAATGGCACCAATATTACGTTTTTTTTTTAAATGGTGCTCTTCTGCACAGCCTAATTTTGGATTACTTCCGGTTTTAGAACCGCCAAAATAGTTTTCAATAAATTAACAATAACAATAACCCCAGATAATTCCTTTCTAGAGCCGTTTTGTTACATACTATAATAAAAATAAAATTGTTCTGGTAAATCGATCCTGTTATACAATCTCACAGACTAAAAGTCCTTCAAATAAATTTTTGTCTGAGGCACTAATTGAACATTAATAACGAGAACGTGACTCGAAGTCGATTCATAAAATTCATGAAAATTAGAATTTCTTTTTGAAGTCAGTTCGTTTTTTCTTTTTTTATTTATTTTTTTCCAAATTCAAAACGGTGAAAGTCTATCAGATTGAACAGACGACCGAAGCGATGCCGATGCCATGGGAAATGTCTTTTATTTGAAGATATTAAATTAAAAACGTGGTTATATGGATCTATAATTCTCGGGCAGGGACGGACTTGGTGCGTAAATAAAGAAATGTAAAAATAAGATATAGGTCAATATTTAAACATGAATTTCTGTTTCAGGGTATCTGTACCTACCTAGAGTCCTAATCTTAAGCTTCAATTACAAACATTTACGATGTTATCCACCTAGATGTCAAATTATTATGAGAGAATGTCATGTTCAATAACTTTTCCAAATATTGAAACAATACATATAGTTACAAATTTTCGAGACATCACCTTTTTTGAAAACTGGTAATACTTACCAATGTATAAAATTAAATTAACCAGTTCAGTAAATGGTTTTATTATAATATTACAACTTTCTTTTAAAATTTTACTATAAAGTTCATGAGTGCCAACACACTTTTATAGAGAAGTAATTGCATCAAAAACTTCCGATGAAAGAACCGGGCGCAAGAACACAAGACAGGAAAATTTTTGAAACTCAGAAGTTCATTATTTGACAAATTTGGAACATATCTTATGATATTGTCAGCGATATTACTAAAAAAAATATTAAACAGGAATTACTATATTCTTTTTTAAATTGTTTTGTTCCAAATTGACTAATTGCCAACATTTTTTTTTTGTTAGTTTGCATTGTACCTAGGTATATTTCATCTTTCATCTTTAATATAAATTTAAGAGGCTTAACATTAAGGGTTCGTCCAATGGTATCTATTCCTTTCTGTTCTGATGAACTATACACTGCACACGCGCACTTTGTACTGCTTTTACATAATTTCACTCATTCAACTGTTATGTTCTTTCTGAGCCTTCTCATTAGGTGTTGGTTGTACAGGAACAGTAGACCTTTAATACTGACGTGATCTTGCAGTCTTTTTCATGTTTCTTTGCGATGGTTTTTCTATCTTCTTCGACTGTAGGCATTCTCAGATCTTTGTGAAGATCTGAGTTCCTTACATACCAAGAATCGTTTACTATTGCCCTTAATATTTGTTCTGGAAACGTTTGTATTATATTTATCATATTTTTACTGGCGAAGTTTATTTTCGATTGATAGTTTTGATTTTCTATTCATCAATCAAAATAATTTTCTATATTTAATACCCAAATCTTCCTGTTTTTTCTTTGTGTTCTATCTACTTTAATTTTATATCTAGGTTCATGCCTAAGTATATCGCCGACTTAGAATATGGTATTCTAGTATTATTTAATATCATTGGTAGGTACTCTACTGATATTTTATTAGTGAAGTTAACCTGAACTGTTTTAGTTTCGTTTTTATGTCGGAGATAAACAATAAATAATAAACTGGCCCCAGAACACTTTCTTGAGGGATGCCTGAGGTGCAGGTCTTCTTTTCTTCCAGTGACTTTCCAGATGCAAGGTACATGCTCTAGTCGAAACTAATGAGTTTAACCACAGCTTTTCTTGGCAAATGTTTTGTTATTTCGCCTGTGATCTGATCATACTCGGGTGCTTTCTTAGAATTGATATTTTCTTTAATTTCCTCTTTATGCGCTACCCTAGGAATGTTTCTGTTCTCTTCTTTTAATAAATCAAGTCCTCGTTTTTTATTAGGTTGAATTTTTATTTTCGAAATGATCTGCAAAGATGTTAGCTTTCTGTTTATTTGATCTTGTCCAGTTTCCTTTTTCTTCTTTTATTAGTGGCATATGACTATTAGACGTTTAAGTTTATCCTTTAGATTCATTTTTAATAGTGATTATTTATCTTTTTAGTTGTTGTGTTAATCTGTTCAGAACTACTTTATCTTCAAAAAATTTGGTGATTTGCCATTTTCTGCTTGCCTTTCTCTTCTTGTTTATTAGTTCATTTACTTCTTAAGAGGGTTCTCTAGTTTCTCGGTTTTTCAATAATTTTTTACGGGCAAACCATCAAAATAACAAATCTTATTGTTTTTACATAATCTTTATTAACATTTAAATGAGCTTTACAAATTTTTTGAAGACAAAATATATAATAGAATCAAAAGTTATAGTGGCTGACAGGAAGACATCAAGTAAAGGAGATGCTTGACAGTGACCAAGATTTTGCTTATCTGAAATCAAAAAACCAAACGGCATTTTAATCTTCATATTTAAGACTAGCGATTGAACCAGAATGAATTCTAAATTAAAAAAATTAATTTTTTATACACTTTTGAAAATTAAATTCTATTTTTTACTCAGTTTTTCTTAAGTTTCTCGCTCGTAGAAAAAAACTATCAAAGCAATCATGATAATCCTAGTTCAATCGCTGGCTTATAACATATTGAAGATGTCGTATAAATGTGAACAATATCGGTGCAGTAGTTTCTGAAATATCGTGGTCACCGTCAAGCACCTCCTTCACTTCCTGTCGGTCACTATAACTTTGATTCTATTATATATTTTGTCTTCAAAAAATTTGTAAAGCTCATTTAAATGTTAATAAAGATTATGTAAAAACAATGAGATTTGTTATTTCGATGGTTCGTCCGTAAAAAATTATTGAAAAAAGCCGTAAAAAAACAACCGAGAAACTAGAGGACCCCCTTAAATTGCCTATTTTTTTTTTGTAATTTCTGATGTATTGTTCCATGATGCTTGCTGTACGTCAATAACAAATTTCTCTAGCTTGTACTCTAGTTGTTATTTTGTCTTAATAATGCTCTCAGTTCAATTCTAATACTTAATTCTGCTTTAAATCTTACCCTGTCAGTCTTTTTATTACACAGTGTGGGTCTAAATTCTTTTTGGTTCATATTTTCGCTGAGAATCATTATCACCGGGGAATGGTCTGAGTTTAAGTCAAAGTTTTCTTCTATTTTAATTAAATTGCCAATATGACTTAGCTTTATTTTCTGCTCGAGTGATATATTCATCTATAGCCAGTTTTTTGTCGATTGTAATTTGTCATTGTACTCGTTTTTTGAGTTTGGATCTTTTGTAATGTCTAAGTAAATAGAAAGTAGAGAATTAGTGTTAATAACTTACAAATATAATTTTCTTTAAGAGAATGTATACATTAAAAAAGTTGTTTTTGTAAGTTACAGATTGCCTTTTTTGAGGCTGAAACTACTTGCACCTGTATTTCTGAGAACATTTCTATTCGATTGAGTACGCTAATCACATTTGTGGTATGAAAAATTCATCATCCCTATTATTGTTTAGTGTTTTATAAATATTTAAAGCGCTAAACAATAATAAAGATGTTAAATAATTCATAATTGCATCTAATTTTACAAACAAAACGTTTATTTTTCAAAAAAAAATATTGGTTAGGTCCATCTCTGCCTTTCGGCTGTTCTTTTAATGAATATAAATGTTCGATTCTGGTCCAAGCCGTCTCGTCCGTCGTTTGAATTAAAGAAGAGGAGAAGTTATAAAAATGTTTATTGAAATGTTCTATTGGTTATTTAATTTGAAAGTGCTCGAACTAGGATATATAAGAATTTAAATCGAATATTCGAAGAATCCACAGAAATTAAATATTTATAGAGTGATTCGGATGAAATGAAATACTTTGGTAGATACCATAAAAGTAAACCAGTTGTTGAAATTGGGATTTTATTGCCGAATAAAAGTTCTCGTTTTGGAAAGTAAATAGAACTATTATTTTGATCGTACAATATTTCCTTTAGCCAGCGCAATCACAATTTTACTGACATTTACTCTATCATCTACAGTGCTGGCAAGATCAAACCTTCAGTCCTGATTTACGCAAAATCTTATTAAAAACGGGTTAAATGCTTTACTGGATATTTTTACAGCTCACAATCTTAAAATAAATTCCAATAAATCATCATTTATACATATTTGGCCGCGAACAATTAAATTAGGCGATGCTCTCCATCAATTCACGAATGAAAGAAAAAAGAAAAAACTAGATCTCTAGTTAGCTTCTGATCTTCGTTTAAGTAAATAATATATCCACCTTATCTCAAAGCTTGTTCAACGCCTTAAGACAGTTAGTTGAACCCTAACCAAAACCTGCTTTCCACACAACTTAAACTTAAGCTCAGATATTGTGTTATATGTGGTCCAGCTTTAACAAAATCCGATTCCACACATTTATAAAAAAATCAGAATAGTTGTCTAAGCTTTGATTAAGTTTTAAATAAAATGATAGAATCTGGTTGGTTAACTTTCAATTAGTATCGCCTATTACATTTATTAACCCAGGTTCACAAAGTTTTACTCATACAAAAACCTGATTATCTAGTTAACAAATTAAATATTTTTTCTAACATTAATTAAGAATTACCTACGTGGAATAGAAATGATCTTGGTAGTACCTAATCATAACATGGCTCTTTTAAAATATCTTTTTCGTATGTTACATGTCAAAAGTACAATAGACTTACAAAATAAATTAATTCCTACAACTTGCTTAACTTCAAGAACCGCCTAAAATAATCAGAACAGAAAATAGACTGACTGACTATATCCAGGATGTTAAAAGAGCACTCGTATACAGGGGTAGATAGCACAACATTCAGATGGATAGCTCAGCTGCTATCTACGAGAAATGCAGAGACAAAGATAGGATAGGTCACCATCTCCATCTGCACAACTAAAGGATATCACTAATGTGAAGCCTAACCGTAGACGAACTTATATGCAGATTGACTGGCCTCGGCATATACTATCGCGCCGACGGCATAAGTCGTATTTACTAGAGGAAAGTTTGGAAATATCCTTTGTGATATAATAGTCCTAAGATGACTAAAACTCAAAAACAGATGGAGCCACGAGGTGAGACTCGTGTATAAACTGGAGTATAAACCCCACCAAAACAAGGAAAAGAAATCTCAATCTTAAAACAGTAAATTAAACAGGAAATATCTAGAATGGAAAAAAGAAATCAAATGTCTAGTCCTCTGCACAA